>VDFB02030127.1:136227-178510 GCA_007258455.2 Sequoia sempervirens
TAAATATTATTTTCATGTGGGATGGATTAATTTGGGATTATTTATATGTATATCCAACATCTTTCCCTTTGTAGGAATCTTGAGAATTTTTTGTAAGAACTTTCTTCTTTATAGATAAATTGAGATAAACTCTCACACATTTGTACATGCTTTTGAGAATTTTACACATCTTATTATGCCAACACTCACATTGTATTATAAAGTGTCATGGGGGGTTGTTTAGTTTCTTTGTTATTAATCATCACACTTTTACGAAGTGAGTGTCCCTCCATGACAATAATTAATCCAAGTGATTTTTGGCTCACATGTGAGTTCCTTGTTTTTGTACACCCTTTTTTAGTTGTAAATATTCTCCTGTGCACTTTAAGATGTTGTTTCTTCTCCTTCATGTAGTACATGGTGACACACAATTTTAGTGTTTCTATCATTCATCTCTCTATTTAGTATTATGGCCATATCATAATTTTCATGCTAATGCTTCATTGGTTTCTCTTTGTAGTAAGCTATGTATCTAGTATTTGTTCTTATGTACTATTTAGATGTATAGGTTGGTTACCCATAAAATTAGGAGAGATGGAGGTTTGACCATCTGATCACTCTTGCATTCCTATTTTGTGTAGGAAATCTTCCATTCTCAATTGATTAGTGTTCTTCAAACTCTTAGCATCTGTATTTTTGACTTGTAATTTGCTCTTGCATTAGTTGAGTAGTGTCATTGAGGTCACTCATGTAGATTCATGTGTCATCTATATCTTTGACTGATATTTTTTTTTCCTTTTTTTTCCATATAATCATTGTTTGAGTAGTGTCATTGGGGGAACTCATTTAGATTGTTGTCTTCTTGATATTGATCATTGTCCTATTTTCAAAAGAGGTTCTTTAGTTTAAACATTGTAAAAGTAATATCTTGATAGTTATTTATAGATTCTTCATGTACGTATTCTTTTTTATACATTTTTTTGGAGGCTTCTTAGTCCTTAGTTGATTTCTCTCTTTTGGAGAGGATTTTTCTCCCATCGGGTTTTTCTCCTTTTCTTCATTTTTGTGATATTTTTTTGTACATGGATACCTCAATAGTCATTATAAAAAGGACACATATTTTACATCTTTGTATTGGTTTTTTCCTCCCTAAGTTACACTTAAGTGGGGGTCTTGGTGTGCATAAGGTGTTTTCCCTAACTAGTTCACCTAGTAGGTCCTATTCACATGTTAAGTTTACTTAGGCCCTAGGAATCTTTCTAGAAGTCTTAGTTTTCTTGATGATATATTATCTTATCTTATATAATTTACTTCTTGTTTTGTAGGTTATTTAATATTTATTATGTTAGTTTTCTTGTATTATAGGACTAATTCACTTGTCACAATCTTGTCTAATCATATCTCTCATCTTGCATTTATAAGCAAGGCTCCTATTCGATCTTGCAATACATATTGTAGTCCATCTCATGATATTGTATCAACATGGTATTAGAGTGTAAATAATTTTAAAAATATGTTTAAAAAATAGATTATCACTCTGATTCATTTGTCTAACTAAATGATATTTTAGACGAAGAATAATGATTGCAATGTTTACTTCTAGCTATGGTTAAGGCATCATAGTTTCATTTACAACTTAATGTTTTAGTTCATAAGTAAAATTTACTAACAATATTATCTTGGAATTCTAACCTTATAAATGAAATAAAATAACATTTACATTTTAAATATCTTAACTAAATAATAAGAAAACTAATATCTTCATTTCAAGTATTTGATACCTAGAAAACCATCATTGTTTAATTTTCATATTTCATTACTAAATATACTCCATGCTTATTCCTTTTTTTTCCTCTAACTTAAAAATATTATTTTAATGTAATTTAATTTCTCCTTGAAATCTTAGGCTGATTGAAAGTTGTTGGAAAACTTCCCCCTCATACCCTATGTCTTTTTTTTAATTTTCACGTGTCTTTTTACTACCTAGGCAGAATTTATTTAGTTCATGGCTTGGTGGTTTTGGAGTTTTGGGTGTTAATGTTCACCTCGATCTCCTAGTTGTTTTCACCATTTTGGAGTTTTGGTTATGTTTTGAATATTTTCCTATGGGTTTTGAAAGAAATTCTTAGCATGGTTATCTATATGGGGGATTCAATTATCTTTCTAGCTAGGATGTTAGTGCTAAGACATGGCACTAGCATGGAAAAGGAATTAGCATTGCATTCTAGAGACCCCAATTCCAATCCAAGACTCATTTGCAAGTGCAAGAAACTTTTAAACTCATGATATTTTCCTTTATAGGTACTAGAGTCCTCTTAGTGTGTTGTATTCATCTAGTGCATGATTATCCCATATTTCATAAGAAAACAAGTTCTTTTGGTCTATTTTCTATGAAAATTTGATATAGAAAAGTTGTTCCCCTTATCATAGTGAGTCTTTGCATGTTGTCACTTTGTCAAAAAGAATTATACCTTGATGGTTATGGTTCCTTTTATCTTGGGAAGCATGTTTCTCAAATTGACTCATTATCATTCTAGTTTAGCTAGAGGATTGTGCTTTCTAGGGTTGTATTCTCTAATAGGTATCTAACCCTAATGTTAGAGGTTATTTGTTTTTTTTATCCCTCTTGGAATTTTGTTTGTGCATTAGTGATGGAAATTCAATAGTCATACTATTTAGTTAAGATTGGATATCTCCTAGTTGTTTCATTGTTGTGTAGGTTTGGACCTTTATGTTGTGAGTATTTGTAAGTGTGTGCTAATGTGTATTTAATTTTTATGATTCCCTCTTCCCATCCTTGTGGTATTTTCTTGAGAGTGCATGATCATGGGTTAGTACTTGATCTTCATGTGGGGGTGTTATTCATCTCTCTCATAGTTCTATCATGGTGAATTCATCCCATGATCAAGAAGAATTTCATTGACCTGTCACTTTGTTTTTCATAATATTGAGGTTATTGTATTCTTAGATTCATTGTTTCATGGTGTTTTACTTGACACATGTGTGCACATGGTTGTGTAATGTGACATTTTGTTGTCATATCCTACATATTACTTTTTTTTCACAAAAAATGTTATTTAGTTAGCTAGTTTCCTAGGCATGTGTCCTGGTTAATCATGAATACTAAAGTAGGTATTTGACAAAGGAAAATCCACAAATAGCCCCAAAAAATATTCCTTTTCCTTGTATTCATGGGTATTTTGATAGCACTAAAAAAGAAAAAGGTTTGCAAGTTCTTTCCCATTTGTAAAATTATTAATATTGTAAATTTAAATATTTTGAAACTTGAACTACTAGTTTATTCCTCTATTTTTATTTTCTAGTATATTTTAGTACATTTTCTATTTTTGGTTCTACAGCCTAGGAAAATAATAAGATTAAATTTTCACTATTTTTTAATAACTTTCCATAATCTATTTGTATAGACAACAACACAAAATTCAAATGTCAACTTAATGCATTAGAATCCTTGGTAGTGACTTCTTCCTTTTAATCCTAGGGCCCTTAATGTTTGTATTTTATATTCTTGTGATAAAAAAAATATTTGTATTTCTCTATTTTAAGATATTCTCACTGCTTTACTTTTTTGAGTATTTTAAGTAGTTATTTTTATCTTTCTTCTTAAAGGTAAATATTTAGAAAGGGCAATTAGTATAATTTTAAGTAGGCTTAAAGCTATTGATTCATGCTAGTGTAATTTGTGAAAATGCTCTCAAAGAAATTCAAATTCCTTTTGTTAGAGTCAATTTTCATCCTTTAGAACATCAATTATGTGTTTCATGTTTTTGTACTGTGACAATATATTTTTACTTTATGCATGTTCTTGATTGAGGCACGTTGCAAGCCAAGTAGGGTAGGTAGCTCTATTTGGATCTCATCTATAAATTGAAATATTGGAGGCTAAGCATTTGGGTTCGAGACATGAATTGTGTATTCAAGTAATGTGATGCTTTGTTTGATTTAGGAAGTACATTGGGGCATGCAATGAAATTAATTTTTCTTCACCCTTGAAACATAGAAAAATAGGTTAGGGAAAATGAGATGATGGGAAATAGGGTATGATGAACCTATTTCTCTAATTTCATTCAGGAAATGAGATTTGAACAATAAAATGACTAACAACCTCAAGGTGAGTCAAGTCAAAGTGTGCATCTGCAAATTTACCTTTTATGCAAGGATGGGGGTCCCTATTAAACAATGCTTTGGGGAGAAACATTAAAAATAGAAAATCAAACCCAAAAGGCAAGCTATAAAGTGTATTTAACATATTAAGTCAATTTTGATGGACCCAAAAACTAAAATACATATCTGAGAATGGGAAAGAGATGTGTATTAGTCACCAAAAGTGCTTTTTCAAAGAAAACTTAGGAATCATTCACCCTATGGCGAATGGGTTCAAGCTAAGGCTCTGTAAAAATGGTTTCTAGGTTCTCTTCCTTTGTGTCTACACTCATAGATCCTTCAATTTCATGGTTGAAAAGCCAAAAAATAACACTTATAGGTTATTTTCTATGAAATTGCAAGAATGGTGACAACAACTACAACTTTGACAACTTTGCAATTTTTCTCTTCAAGAGATCTTCCACCTATACTCTACAAACACTCATCGAGGGAAAAATGTTGTTATATTGGTGAATGGGAGTTTTCCTTGGTCAAACCTCATTTTGGTAATTAAACCTTGTAATGAATTGAAATAGAATAAAAGGAATGATGGATGATCAAAGAAATGTAACAACTCACCAAACTCTTGAATGAACCTTGGAATGTGGATGTACAACTAGCATGAAATGGTTTCAAGGATATGTTTCTTGATCATGAAACTTGACTTGAAACAATTCCTTTGAATGCTTGAGTGGATCTCAAACAGTACATCAACATGTTAGCTCAGATAACATGCATGATGCAAGAAGAATTTTACATGATAATAGGATCTTGAATGTTGCAATAATTCTTCCCTTGAATTCCTTGAAATAATCTTGATAATGATCTTGAATTTTCTCTAGCTTGATCTCATGAAGTCACATAAAATTCTTAGCTTTCTTGAAAGCCTTAGGATGAAACATATTGAAATGACCTCTTGTTTATATATATGTTAACATTAATCCTTGAAATTCAAATAACACAGTCCAACATGTGAATACACATTTGAAATCATTGAAATACCACCAAAAACATATAAAAATTTAGGTGTACTATGTATAGGAGAGGACCGACTTTCCCTTAGGATGAATGGTTCCTTATTGGCTCTCCTAGGAAAATTTTCAATGTTAAGTGTTATGTTATGGCATTAATGGGGTTTCTCTTTAGAAATTAAGATTAAAGGCTTGGATTTGAACTAAGGGGCCAATTGGGGCCAATTGAGGCTAATGTAACCTCAAGCCATCCACTAGGTGAGCCAAAAGGGAAGTGGAAAATGAGAGAATCTTCTTAGGCACCTATACCATATCAAAGTTATCCTCCTAAAAACTTCAATAAGGCACCACAATAATAAACTTTGAGCTTCACAAGTCGACAAGTTGCATTATGTTAAGCACTTATGAACATGGAGATGGATCTACTGGAAAGAAAGGTGCATTATGCTTAGTGGCCTTATAGGGATGGGTTCGAGATTCATAAGGTTAACAAGTTGTATTATGCTAAACACTTATGATCATTATATATATATAGGATTTTTTTCAAAGGGATCTTTCTTAGTTTGTGTAAGGAATTCTTCTTAGGGATCATTGTGCCTAATATATCCAAGAGAGGACAATTCAAAGATAAAAGATTCACAACTTATGGAATGCAACGTGTAGCATCACCACTAAGAGGAAAGTCACATGCTATGAAATATCATGCTCTCGGAGGACTTCAAACCCAATGACATCACCAAGAAAAGGAAGCATTACAAGAGTAAGAAAATAACATAAAGAAAGTGAGGACACCAATGTATGCCCCCACTTTCAATGAATTACTCTACCATTTTTGTGAGCAATAACTTTAATGTAGCAAATATCCAATGCTAATCATAAATAGGACATGAGAGCATACTTGGAAAGCCCTATGCCAAGTCATATGTTTCCAAATGAAGCCACATCATGAAAATGTGTTTCCTCCAAAATGAAAACCCAAAACGCAAAAGGGATCCATGGATTTTGGGTTAGTATATCCTGTCTACAATTTGTTTATAGATCTTAGAAAAGTCATCATTCCAAAAATACTCACAGAATAGGAAGAATGACACATAGAGAGAAAAAAGAAAAGAAAAAGATTTTGGGTCAACATGGAAGAGACCTAAATGTCTTGATGCCTTGTATCATCCCTCAAAGAAAAACACAAGATAAATGAAAAGATAAATGCTTATGACATATAGATGAATGTAGATCCATATAGAGGAATGCACATAAACAGAGAGAAACATAAAAAAAATAGTATGAGGGATCACATTACACACATGCAATCACACAAAGAAACATGAAAAAGGAACATAAATCAATCATACTAGTAAGGCACATGTGAGTCAACCTATAGTAGGTTTTTTTCATCCCAATCTTGTTATGTATATGTGGAAGGTGGGAAACTAGAAAAAGGGATGAAATCAAGTGCCAAAACTAGGAGAAGGCTATCTAACACCTTTCCCCCACTAATTGTAGGGCAAGGATGAACCTTGGTAAGTGATGGGAATGACCTCCTTACAATAAAGATAATGATTTGCAATGAATGTTAAACATGTAATAGCGAGCATACTAGTATCCTACAACTATTACATTGCAAGGAGAAAAGAGCATTCTTTAATTCAAGTTGGACCCGTAGGGGATCTAAATTTCTCCAATATCACCTTTAAAATACAAAATTACTAGTCTGATGTCCAAATAATCTGTGGTAAGCACAATATGGTTTATTTTGATAAGTTTGTTGTTTAGTTAGATTTTCATGTTTAGGTGGCAATTCGATTAATTTCCAACATAGAAGGGTGTAAAATATATCCTCAGTCTTGGACATTTGTAATAGGTCATAGGAAGTTGCAGGAATATCATACAACTTTTGTAGTTGAAGTCTTTGATGTGCATGTATTTTTTCTTTCTTCTTCTTTAGTTTGATAACTTTTTGGTCACAACTTTCGTCTTCTAATTGTAAGCCCTTTCTTTCTTCAGAAAAGGATGTGTTAGGAGTGGTAAAGTGATCAGAACATGTGGTTTCTTTTCTCTTATGCATGGGAGATATATTAGAAGCTAGTTGAAAAGGAGGGAAATTTCTCTTAATGATATGGACTAAGGAACATATGAACTATATTCCTTCTTTATGGTTAAGCAACGTTTGTATGTTCCTTATGAGAGGAATGAAATTACTAGCAATAGGTTCAGTTCTCACAAAGTTTTAAAAAAAAATTAATTCTTCATCTAGGCTCCTTATGTGTTCTTCATGATACTAGCAACATCATGCCCATTTTTTTTAGGTAAGGAAGTCATTTGAAATGAGGTGTGAAGGCTATGATCCACAAATAATTGATTATCAACACTATTAGTGAAAGAGTTGGAAAACCAAAGATCCATAGTGAATGGTGTATTGTGGGATGACATGAGTATCGAACTATGTCTCACAAAAATATTTCTAATAGGACACCAAGTTGTTAAGATCATTCAAATTTAAAAAACTTAAAGTAAACCCAAAATGGAAAGAGGGTGAAATGTAATGCAATGACCTAGAATGCAATATGTAAATGCAATTTTTAGATTCTAAACAAGGTATTTTTTTTATTAGTGACAATGAAAATACGTAAAAATTATGTCTTGTGAATGCAATTTTGAAATCACACAAAGCACTAATTTTGTCAAATAAAGCTAATAATGATCAATTTCACTTGACAAAAATTATGTAAACTGAAACAAAAAATTGAAAACAGTAAAATGAAGTGCAAAAATAGATGTTTTGGTGACTAGAAAATTAGGAAATCACCCTAATCGAGGACTCATTCACCTAGGGGTGAATTGGTCCTAGGTTAGTGTTTTTAAAATTTATTTTACAGATTTTAGAGATGATTTCAATGGTTTCCAAATTCTGATAAAAAGTAATAGGTTACAGTTTGGTTTTTCTATGGAATTCATATTGAATGAAAGTACAAAATGTGACAAAATGATAAACCAAGAGACCTAATTTTATGTGCATTTTTCTTTCAATTTTTAAATGCAAGTATTAAATGATCATGAAATTCTATATAAATGATTTACAAAATGACTATTTTTTTTGTATTTTTTAGATTTAAAGAATGAAAAGATGCAATCCTAAAACCCCTAAATCAAATTCAATCTTAATGCAATATAAACAACCCTAGATGAGACTCAATTAAATGCAATGAAATGTAAATAAATGGAAGATATAAATATAGGATGCAAATGTACTACAAAATAAGAAAATTGTAATGATCAAACTTAGGTTCACCACAATGAAACATAGAAAAATATGTTGGGGGAAAATGAGATGATGGAAAATGGTGTATGATGGACTTATTTCTCTAATTTCATTCAACAAATGAGATCCAAACAATGAAATGACAAAAATTCTCAAGGTGATCCAAGTCAAAGTGTGAATTTGCAAATTTCCCCCTTTAAGGACTATTAGCCCATATATATATATATATATATATATATATATGATAGTAAGACCTTTACAAAAAAGTCCATTGATGAAATCCCCAAAACCTAAGATTGTCATACCACAAAACGGCCATGGATGAACATATTTATAGCATATTGATAATCTTGGACATGGCCCAAAAAACTACAAATTTTATGGACATCGCATAAACTAAAATACTACTACTAAGCCCTATTAGCAATATTTACAATGAAATTGTATGAATTATAAGTAGACGAACACTAATCCTCCATTAGCATGATGGGAACAAAAGGTTCCACAGGCACATCATTGTCATCCTGAAATTTCTGAAGGTGGGAAACTTGTGGAATTGTAGGAGGAACCACATTAAGATTAATTGATAAATCCATGTGAGATTCATCTTGGAAAGTCATCTGATATGTTGACCACTGGAAGAGCATGATCATGCATCAACAAAGTAAGCACAACACATACCCGAGTGCAGATTATATCAACAAGCTCAATGTCCATAACCTTTGCATGCCTATTGAGAGCTGCTAGCATGGCATCTAACTTCTTCTTCTCAAGATTCCTTTCAATGGCACTATAAACAAACACATAAGTGTTTCTGTGTAACAAGAAATGATGTGGGAAAATCCCACCCACATAACCCTGGTAATGCAATGGAATCATTACGACTTAATCCCTGAACCTGCACAAAAAGGAATTCATTAGAAAACAATCCATCACTTTTTGTGATGCAAGCAAGAATGATTCAACATTGAGATTCTTCTAGCTCATCGGATGGGCATGGCTAAACAACATTGACGTTGGCTTCATTGCATACTTGGACACTGATGATTTATTTAATTGAAACATGTGAATGTTATAGGAACCCCTTCTTGCATAATGATTGATCACACTTGTGGGAGAGATTGAAAGTGGACTAAATTATCTTGCATAATATCCTCATTTAAATCACAACCCAAATTTTCTAAACAATTAGCCAAATGATTACCTTCCTGGTAAGTACGCATGATTACTAAGGCTGATGGAATTGAAGTAGAGGGTACGAGAGAGAAGAAAAAAACAACAAGCCTTGAAACAAGGGTAGTTGATTCCCTTTCCTTCCTCTATAAAGAAGCCTGCTTAGTAGCCAAAGTCTTTCACTGATGCTTGCAGTCATGCACAAGGTGGTTCTTGCAACTCTATGAGTTAGAGGCCAGAAGTTGGGATGGAACAAAATATTCATGCTCGGTCATTAGAGTGTCCATCACATCCATTTTTGCGGGGGTCCCTATTAAATAACACTGGGAGGAAAGGTTAAAAATAGCAAATCAAACCTAAAATGAAAGCTATAAAGTGCATCAAATAGATTAAGCTCAATTCTAATGGAGCCAAAAACTAAAATGCAGATTTGAGAATGGGAAAGTGATGTGTACCAATCACCAAAAGTTCTATTTGAAATCAAACTAAAGACTCATTCTCCCTATGGAGAATGGGTCCTATCTAGGGCTCTATAAAAATGGTTTCTAGGTTCTCTTCCTCTATGTTTGCACTCCCAGATCCTCAAATTTCATGGTCGAAAAGCTAGAAATAAATCCCATAGATCAATTTCCATGAAATTGTAAGAATGGTGACAACAAATGCAACTTTGAAAACTTTGCAATTTTTCTCTTGAAGATATCTTCCACCTAAAAATTTTAAATACACATCAAGAGGGGAAAAAAAATGTTGGTGAATGGGAGTATTCCTTGGTCAAACCCTGCTTCTATATTTAAACCTTGAAATGAAATGAAATATCATAAATGAAATGATGAATGAACAAAAAAATGTCACAAGTCACCAAACCCTTCAATGATCTATAACTAGCATGAAATGGTTTCAATAGATGCAGATATTAATCATGAAACTTGACTTTAAACAATTCCTTTCAATGCTTGAATGGATCTTCAATGCTACATCAACATATTATCTCAAATATGATCCATGATGCAAGAAGACTTTGACATGATAATAGGATCTTGAATGCTGCAATAATTCTTCCCTTGAATGGCTTAAAATAATCTTGATAATTCTCTTGAACTTGCTCTATCTTTATCTAATGAAGTCACAAAAAATTCTTAGCTTGCTTGAAAGTCTCAGGATGAAACATAGTGAAATGACCTCTTATTTATACATATGTTAACATTAATTCCTGAAATTCAAATAACACAAGCCGACATATGAATACACATTTGAAATCATTGAAATACCACCAGAAACATAATGAAAATTTAGGTCCTAGGTCTAAGTGAGGATGCATTCTCCCTTGGGAGAATGGGTCCTAGGTCACTCACCTAGGGCACACATTCTCCAAAGTTAAGTGTTATGTTATGGCATTAATGAATGTTGGGTTTTCCTCTTCAGAAATTTAATTTAATTAGGCTAGTATTTGAACTAAGGGGGCCAATTAAGGCCAATTAGCGTCAATTAATTATTAAAGCCCTACATAAGTGTGAAAGTGTAAAGGTACACCTCACAACAACACAAATAAGGCACAATTAAGTCCATTTTATTTAACAAGGCCCTAAAATTAATGCGAATATGTAAAATACATATTACAACACTAAATTAAGGCATAATTTAGTCATTTTTATTATTAATTATTTCCCAAATTAAGTCTGAAAAGGGATAATTTTTCCTACACTACAACCCCTAACTATTTAAAGGAATCCAAGAGTAATCCTAGCCCTGAAGGAGGATGTAAGGCCTTAGGTGTATGTACCTATCATGAATTTTGTGCATGTAGCTCAAAATATTGAGTTGCAAGTTATCAAGGTATTGAAATGGGGGAATTCTTAGCTATTGTAAGTAGTAACATGGATTATCACACCCAAGGAGGTCTAAATTTCAACCTATACCTTGAACTTATATTTTTTGGCCAAGAAAGTTGAATAAGTTATTATTGGTTTATTAAAACCACTCAACTCCCCAATGCCATAATGTGTTATTTCAATTAGATTAAAGATGAGAAGTGCCCGTACCCATTACAAAATGGCCATAGAGGACCAATGAGAGAAGTGAAACTCGTAGAAAGTAAAAAAGAAACAACTAATAGACCAATAAGAACAACAAACACAAAATACACAAGACAAAACTGGTAGGGAACTAGACTAGGTATTGGTCTCCAAAACTTGAAGGTCACTAATGGCATGCCACTTCTTAGCTTGGAAGTGGATTTTCTCATCAAAGGTCAGGGGACCGTTGCATGGAGTTAGGATCTCTTCAACACTGAGTAAAGTAGGGCTTCCCTCCTTCTTACCTTTTTTCTTTGAATTTCTAGCATTGTGATTAACCTCTACCATCCTTTTACCCTAACTATTGTGTAGTTATTGTTGAAAAACTTGTATAGTGACCATGGTGTTCTTAACAGTCTCCTTACTATAATCCACAATTTTTTGGAGACACTTCATAGTTTTGTCTTGATTACAGTGCATAATGGAAATTTCCTACTGCAACTTAACCTTATCATCCTCCATCCCTACTAGAGCTTTGAGTTCATTGACCTCACTCTCCTAATTCTCCTATCTATCAAAGGACTTAGTGAGGGAGGATAAAAAATCCCAACACCCACCATCCTCTACCTCACTTGACCAAGACATCTTTTTCTTGAGCACCATCACTTCTAGAACTTTGATGTTATCATTAGCTGTGACGAGCTAGCCAATAGTCCATTTCAAAATTTCATTCTAAATGTTGATAGTTTTTGAAATAGCATTCAAATTATGCCTCACGGGAACACAAGAAACCTAAACATCCTTATCCAAATTGGACTTTCCAGATTGCCATCCAAATTAACACACAGGGTGGGGGATCTTTGAGGGTTGGGTAGGTTAGTGCCCAAGAGGGATTTGGAAACCTCAGACACATCATCATGGATAGGGGAGCTAACAAGAGAATTGTTAGGGGTAGGTTTTTAAGACTCATCATCCGTGTTTTGAGAATTATTAGAACTGGAAGTAGAAATGGGAGTGCGGTTAGAGAACACAACATGCTTTTTGGGGACAGGAATGGGGTCCTCAATAATAGGGGTTTTACTGCACACCCTAGTAATTCTTCAAGTGGAGGGTGGAGTCTCCTTAGGGCCACAAGTGGAAAGGGGGCCTTCTAAGGGAATGGTAGAATTTCTAACAACCAGGGTGTTCTTTTTAAAAAAAGTTTGGGAGGGAGAAAGAGTGGCCTCATGGTAGAAAAGATGAATAAATAACCTCTCATGGATGGGAATGGGTTTACTCTTGCCCTAAACAACCTTGATAGACTATTGAGACATGAGGAGACCCAAAAATCAATGTTTATTTTGTCATTATATCTAAAATTATTTAACATGGGAAAGAGGTAGACATGAAACCGATGAAACAGACCCTCTAATGTGACATACCTCATTAACACCTCCACAATCTTGCTCCACACCTCGGGAAGGTCAACTCTATTGAAACCATTTTACAACTAGTTAATATTTTCACCCTCCTTTAGGAACCTATCCATGTCCTTTTGGTAATGCCCCTTTGGCTTCCTAAGAATGCATACCCCATCCAAGGAAAGCCTAGTGACCTTTGCAATCAAATCCATATTCACATCATGGAAGTACCACTCACCAATGGTGGCATTACCCACGTTCTAGGAGTTAACAAATTCAGTCAACAGATTGGGGTGTGCCCCACCATACCCCCAAAAAACAAGGCCAATTTATTGTGTAGGAGAAAATTCCAAACATCACTGTGATTTTTCCACTCCTCACAAGAGGTGGACCTTCATCCTACACCAAATCACCACTCATATTCACAATCAACAAAGCAAGAGATAAAATGTTGTAGAAACTATCAGAAGAATGCCAAAGGAAAGAATGAAAAGGCTTTTGAAAAGACTCACCAAAGGAGACAAAATGTCATAAATGCCAAATGTGTCATTTGTCAAAAGGAACTAGCAAGAAATCCAACTTGAGATCAAGGGTGTTGTACTTTGACATCATTAGTAATTAAGTCACACACATGTCTGATGATAAGAGAGACATTATCCCATATTTTAATTTTAGAAGTGAAGGCACCTAAGTTGGTGAGGGCATCCACCACTTTATTACCATTTCTATATGAGTGAGTAGCATTCCATAATGTGTTGTTGACTTAGTGACCTTGATTCAATTTAATTGATGTATTCCATGTCATGTATTCATGTGCATGCCAAGTGTGTTGATGTTGGTTTCCTAACACCTTATGCACAAAAATGTGGTTGGTGTCTTGTTATTTATGGATTTTCGCACCATTAATGTCTTAAGCATAATCTTGGGGCATTAAAATTAGAAGAATATTTATTTATTAAGTCATGATTTACATCATTTGGTTGAAAAGGTAGTGAAATCTTTCTATAGTGATTATATTTTGAGGTAAGAGGGTGATTTTAGCCTTAGGATTTAAGACTGAGTAAAAAAGAGATGTAATTTTATAGAAATGATAGCTCCAAGAGATCCTTTCATGGCTAACTCTCCTTCACCTTCCAATCAAAGTAGTGAAAGAGGTGTCTTAATGTGATTTGAATCATGGCAATGGCCATGGAAGAACTAGGGAAACTTGTCCTTCATACCCCAAAAGGAATCGTGCTTATGTTTGAATTTCTAATTATATCAAAGATTTTACCCATAAATATCCCAATCCTAAATTTCAAGGGACCTTCCCAAACTCTTGGATCTTCTTCTATTGCCTAAACATTAAAAATAGTCTTGTGCCCGATTGTGTCGATTAGTCGTGATGAAGTCCTTCCACAATACATGCTTATGTAAATTCATAGGGGATGAGCAATAGTATTGTTAGATATAATCTTAATGTCTCCTTCACCACACAATGCATGTATATTTTTAGAATAAGCAAATCTAACATTTCTTATCTTTTACGCCCACAACATCAGTTGCTTCTTGTAATTTATTCGTCACATGTGAATTTCTTAATAACTTACTTATTGAAAAACAATATCAATCAATATTACATCAAATTTTTTAATCATAATAAAAACTCAACAATACAATAAAACCCCTTTATTATTTTATCTCGTTATTTGAACTAAATCTCACATTAATTTTAAAGATGCACTTTCTACCCAGTTTTTAATAATATAAAAAACAATACAACTATTATTCATCCCAAAAAATGCTTTGCAATTTTATATAACCACAATGCAAGATAAAGCCAAACAATTGCATTGACGATTAATGAAAATAAAAAATATAGAGCTTATTGCATATACTCAGATACTAAATCTTATTTCATATAATAAAATATTATCATAATCAAAAGTCCTTAATTTATTACAAATAAAATAAGAGCTTATTTCATATTTAAGCTGTTAAGTCCACGGTCAAGTTATTTAATCAATCTGTCAACTTCCACATCTCGAGAAAATCTGATTCTGTCGTTCGATCTGTTTTCATATCAATTTATGTAATTATCAAAGCTGCAATTATATCTTTCAAGTATATAAAATTCTTATTTGCTCAACGTTTATAATCACTGCCTGAGCATTGGAGTATTTCTTTCAGCCTGGTATATCTTAGAATTAAAAAAATACGTTATGATTCACGAACTGCTACTAAGAATGATGAGCATGAACTATTAAAAATACGGCCAATTTCAGAACTTCAATTATAAAAATAAGGTTGTGGACCCCTGTAAGTTCAATACACTCCCTCTCATTTATTCATTAGATCCCACCATAACACTTGCATATAATGATTAAGAATTTTTTATTCATTAGATTCTACCAAAACACTTCTCATAAATCATATAATGATTAAGAATTTTTAAATTACTATAAATTTAAAGAGCATCATAGATAATTTTGTTTTAATATTAATAGTTTAAGATATAAGATCATTTATGGGGAAAATTTTGTGATTATCATAGAGTTAAAGAGTGTCATGTCAATATTAATAATTTAGGATATGAGATATTATTGATAATAACACAATCAAAATTGAATGGGTTAATGATAAAAAAACTTTATTAATTGTACATCCAAATCATTTATATAATGTTACATCACATGTTAAGGGAGTTGAAGATGATAATATAGAACATGAAGATAAGAATTTGGTGTGCACTGTTGAGCCTAATGCACATCTTCCCCTCTTCTTCTAATGATGCTTAAAAAGAACAAAATAAATATTTATCAAATAAAAAGAAAAGAAACATCAAACAAGAACTAATGAAAGGTACAAAACAAGTACAAATATCACTAAAGCTTGTGTTTAATGTACAAAATACTATATCAAAGTGAAATAAAGAGGTTGTGGTGCATCATGTGTCTCTTATTCCATCATAATTAAAAATTAAAAAGAAAGATTAGATCGTAAAATAAGTTCCTAATGGTACACCTATTGAGCTCATGTTTTCATTGGGAATAAAGAAATTCATTAGAAAACAATCCATCACTTTTAGTAACGCGAGCAAGAATGATTCAACATTGAGAGTCTTCCAGTTCACTAGATGGACGTGGCTACACAACACTGATGTTGGCTTCATTGCATACTTGGACACTGATGATATATTTAATTGAAACATAGAGATGTTACGAGAACCCCTTCTTGCATAATGATTGATGAAACTTGTGGTAGATATTGAAAGTGCAACAAATTATCTTGCATAATATCCTCATTTAAATCATAACCTGAATTTTCTAGAAAATTAGCTAAACAATTACCTTCTAGATAAGTATGTGTGATTATTGGGGCTGATGGACCTAAATCAAATGAGACGGGAGAGGAGAACACAACAGTAGGCCATGAAACAAGGGCAGTTGATTCCCATTCCTTCCTCTGTAAAGCATCCTACTTAGCGACCAGATCCTTTTACCGATGCTTGTGTTGAATGCATAAGGCGGTTCTTGTGACTCTAGGAGCTAGAGGCCAAAAGTTGGGATGGAACAAAAGATTCCTTCCTGGTCATCAGAGTGTCCATCATAGTCATTTTTGCGGGGGTCCCTATTAAATAACACTTTGGGAAGAAATATTAAAAATAGAAAATCAAACCCAAAATGCAAGCTATAAAGTGCATCAAATAGATTAAGCTCAATTCTAATGGAACCAAAAACTAAAATGCAGATATAAGAATGGGAAAGTGATGTGTACCAATCACCAAAAGTTCTATTTAAAAGAAAACTAAGGAATCATTCGCCCTATTGCAAATGGGTCCTAGCTAGGGCTCTATAAAAATGGTTTCTAGGTTCTCTTCCTCTATGTCTGCACTCCCATATCCTCGAATTTCATGGTGGAAAAGATGGAAATAAATCCTGTAAATCAGTTTCTGTGAAATTGTAAGAATGGTGACAACAAATGCAACATTGCAAGTTTTATCTTGAAGAGATCTTCCACCTAAAATTTGTAAACACACATCAAGAGGGAAAAATGTTTTTTTGTTGGTGAATGGGGGTATTCCTTGGTCAAACCCTTTTTTGGTAAGTAAACCTTGTAATGAAATGAAATAGCATAAAAGCAATGATGAATGAACAAAACAATGTCACAACACACCAAACCATTGAATGATTTACAATTAGCATGAAATGGATTCAATAGATGTGAATCTTGATCATGAAACTTGACTTTAAACAATGCCTTTGAATGCTTGAATGGATCTTGAACACTACACCAACATATTGGCTCAAATACTATGCATGATGCGAGAAGACTTTGACATGATAATAGGATTTTGAATGCTGCAATAATTCTTCCCTTGAATGACTTGAAATACTCTTGATAATTCTCTTGAACTTGCTCTAGCTTTATCTAATGAATTCACGTAAAATTATTAGCTTGCTTGAAAGTCTTAGGATGAAACATAGTGAAATGACCTCTTATTTATACATATGTTAACATTAATTTCTGAAATTCAAATAACACAAGCCAATATGTGAATATACATTTGAAATCATTGAAATACCACCAGAAACATAATAAAAATTAAGGTTTGAGGTCTAAGTGAGGACACATTAACCCTTAGGCAAATGGGTCCTAGGTCACTCACCTAGGACACATTCTCCAATGTTAAGTGTTATGTTATGGCATTAATGAATGTTGGGTTTTTCTCTTCAAAAATTGCAATTAATTAGGCTTGGATTTGAACTAAGGGGGCTAATTAAGGCCAATTAACCTCAATTAATTGATAAAGCCCTAGATAAGTGTCAAAGTATAAAGGTACACCTCACAACACCATAACTAAGGCACAATTAAGTCCATTTTATTTAACAAGCCCTCAAATTAATGTGAATATGTAACATACATATTACAACACTAAATTAAGGCATAATTTAGTCATTTTTATTATTAATTATTTCCCAAATTAAGTGTGAAAAGGGATCATTTTTCCTACACTACAAAACCTAACTATTGAAAGGAATCTGAGAGTAATCCTAGCCTTGGGAGGAGGATGTAAGGCCTTAGGTGTATGTACCTATCACGACTTTTGTACATGTAGCTCAAAATATTGAGTTGGAAGTTATCAAGGTATTGAAATGGGGAAATTCTTAGCAATTGTAAGTAGCAACATGGAGTATCACATCCAAGGAGATCTAAATTGCAACCTATACCTTGAACTTTGATTTTTGGGCCAAGGAAGTTGAAAGAGTTATGATTGGTTTATAAAAACCACTCAAATCCCCAATGCCATAATGTGTTGTCTTGATTAGATTAAAGATGAGAAGCGCCCGTACCCATTACAAAATGGTCATAGAGGACCAATGAGAGAAGTGAGACACCTAGAAAGTAAAAAAGAATCAACTAGTAGACCAACAAGAACAACAAACATAGAATGCGCAAGACAAAACTAGCAGGGAACTAGACTAGGTACTGGTCTCAAAAATTTGAAGATCACTAATGGCATACCACTCCTTAGCTAGGAAGTGGAGTTTTTCATCAAAGGTTAGGGGACCCTTGCATGTAATTAGGATCTCTTCAACATTGAGTGAAGTAGGGTTTTCCTCCTTCTTACCTTTTTTCTTTGAAATTATAGCAGTGTGACCAACCTCTACCATCCTTTTACCCTAATTGTTGTGTAGATATTGTTGAAAAACTTGTATAGTGACCATGGTGTTCTTAACAGTCTCCTTACTATAATCCACAATTTGTTGGAGACACTTCAAAGTTTTGTCTTTATTATAGTGCATAGTGGCAATTTCCTATTGCAACTTAACCTTATCATCCTCCATCCCTACCAGAGTTATGAGTTCATTCACCTCACTCTCCTAATTCATCCATCTATCAAATGACTTAGCGAGGGAGGATAAAAAATCCCAACACCCACCATCCTCTACCTCACCTGAACAAGACATCTACTTGAGCACCATCGCTTCTAGAACCTATATTTTGTCCTTAGTTGTGACAAGCTAGCCAAGAATCCACTTCAAAATGTCATTCTAAATGTTGATAGTTATTGAAATATCATTCAACTTATCCCTCAGGGGAACACAAGCAACATAAACATCCTTATCCAAATTGGACTCTCCAGATTTCCATCCATATTAACACACAGGGTGGGGGATCTTTGAGAGCTAGGTAGGTTATTTCCCAAGAGGGATTTGGAAACCTTAGACACATCATCGTGGATAGGGGAGCCAATAGGAAAATTGTTAGGGGTAGGTTTCCAAGACTCATTGTTTGTGTTATGAGAATTATCAGAACTGGAAGTAGAAATGGGAGTGGGGTTTGGGAACGAAACATGATTTTTGGCATTAGGAGTGGGGCCCTCGATAATATGGGTTTTGTACCATGTACTCTAGTAATTCTATGAGTGGAGGGTGAAGTCTCCTTAGGGCCACAAGTGGAAAGGGGGCCTTCTAAGGGAATGGCAGAATTTCTATCGACCAGGGTGTTATTTTTAACAAATGTTTGAGAGGGAGAAAGAGTGGCCAAGTGGTAGAAAAAATGAATAAATAACCTTTGATGGATGGTAATGGGTTTACTCTTGCCCTAAACAACCTTGATAGTCTATTCAAGAGACGAGGGGATGCAAAAACCAATGCTTATTTTGAAATTATATCTAAAATGATTTAACATGGGAAAGAGGTAGACATGAAACCAATGAAACAGACCCTCCAATGTGACGTACCTCATTAACACCTCCGCAATTTTTCTCCACACCTCGGGAAGGTCATCTCTGTTGAAACCATTTTGCAACTGTTTAATATTTTCACCATCCTTCAGGAACCTATCCATGTCCTTTTGGTAATGCCCCTTTCACTTCCTAGGAATGTGAACCCCATCCAAGGAAAGCCCAATGACCTTTGCAATCAACTCCATATTCACATGGAAGTAGCACTCAATAATGGTGGCATTACCCACATTCCAGGAGTTAGAAAATTCAGTCAACAGATTGGGGTCATGCCCCACCATACCCTTAACAAACAAGGCCAATTTATTGCATAGAAAAATAGTCCAAACATCACTACCATTTTTCCACTCCTCACAAGAGGTGGACCTTTGTCCTGCACCAAATCACCACCCATATTCACAATAAACAAAGCAAGAGATGGAATGTTGTAGAAACTATCAGAAGAATACCAAAGGAAAGAATGAAAAAGTCTTTTGAAAAGACTCACCAATGGAGACAAAATGTCATAAATGCCAACATGCCATTTGTCAAAAGGAACTAGCAAGAAATTCAAATCGAGATCAAGGGTGTTGTAGTTTGACATCATCAGTAATTAAGTCGCACACATGTTCGAGGATAAGAGAGACATTATCCCATTTTTTAATTTTAGAAGTGAAGGCACCTAAGTTGATGAGGGTGTCCACCAATTTATTACCATTTCTATACAAGTGAGTAGCATGCCATAATGTGTTATTGAATTAGTGACATTGATTTAATTTAATTGATGTATTCCCCTTATGTCATCATTTGTCATGTATTCATGTGCATGCCAAGTGTGTTGATTTTGGTTTCTTAACACCTTCTGCAAGAAAATGTGTTTTGTGTCTTGTTATTTATGGATTTTGGCACCATTAATGTCTTGAGCATAATCTTGGGGCATTAAAATTAGAAGAATATTTATTTATTAAGTCATGATTTACATCATTTGGTTAAAAAGGTAGTGAAATTTCTTTATGGTGATTATATTTTGAGGTAAGAGAGTGATTTTAGCATTAGGATTTAAGTTTGAGTAGAAAAGAGATGCAATTTTATAGAAATAATAGCTCCAAGAGATCCTTTCATGGCTAACTCTCCTTCACCTTTCCAATCAAAGTAGTGAAAGAGGTGTCTTAATGTGATTTGAATCATGGCAATGGCCATGGAAGAACTAGGGCAACTTGTCCTTCATATCCCAAAAGGAATCATACTTAAGATTGAATTTCTAATTATTTCAAAGATTTTACCCATAAATATCCCAATCCTAAATTTCAAGGGACCTTCACAAACTATTGGATCTTGTTCTATTTCCTAAACATTAAAAATAGTCTTGTGCCTGATTGTATCGATTAGTCATGAGCAATAGTATTGTTAGATATAATCTTAATGTCTCCTTCACCACACAATGCATGTATATTTTTAGAATAAGAGAATCTAACATTTCTTATCTTTTACGCCCACAACATCAGTTGCTTCTTGTAATTTATTCATCACATATGAATTTCTTAATAACTTACTCATTGAAAAACAATATCAATCAATATTACATCAAATTTTTTAACTATAATAAAAATTCAACAATACAATAAAACCCCTTTATTATTTTATCTCATTATTTGAACTAAATATTACGTTAATTTTAAATATACACCTTATACCCATTTTTTAATAATATAAAAAAAAATACAACTATTATTCATCCCAAAAAATGCTTTGCAATTTTATATAACCACAATGCAAAATAAAGCCAAATAATTGCATTGACAATGAATGAAAATAAAAATCTAGAGCTTATTGCATATACTTAGATACTAAATCTTATTTCATATAAAAAAATATTATCATAATCAAAAGTCTTTTATTACAAATAAAACAAGAGCTTATTTTATATTTAAGCTGTTAAGTCCACGGTCAAGTTATTTAATCAATCTGTCAACTTCCACATCTTGAGAAAATCTGATTCTGTCGTTCGATCTGTTTTCATATCAATTTATGTAATTGTCAAAGCTGCAATTATATCTTCCAAGTATATAAAATTCTTATTTGCTCAACGTTTATAATCACTGTCTGAGCATTGGAGTATTTCTTTCAGCCTGGTATATCTTAGAATTAAAAAAATACATTATGATTCACGAGCTGCTACTAAGAGTAATGAGCATGAACTATTAAAAATACGGCCAATTTCAGAACTCCAATTATAAAAATAAGAATGTGGACCCTCCCTCTCATTTATTCATTAGATCCCACCATAACACTTGCATATAATGATTAAATTTTTTTTATTCATTAGATTCTACCAAAAAAACATCTCATAAATCATATAATGATTAATAATTTTTAAATTATTATAAATTTAAAGAGCATTATAGATAATTTTGTTTTAATATTAATAGTTTAAGATATAAGATCATTGATAAGGAAAATTTTGTGATTATCATAGAGTTAAAGAGTGTCATGTCAATATTAATAATTTAGGATATGAGATATTATTGATAATAACACAATCAAAATTGAATGGGTTAATGATAAATGAATTTTATTAATTGCACATCCAAATCATTTATATAATTTACATCACATGTTTTTGATATAAAAAGCGGCAAAAACATGGGTGTTGTCCCATCAATACAAGGCACCAAAGGCCATCCAGAGCAAACACATTAACAACACAGTGACAATAGAGTGAACAAAGCCATCACCCACAAAAAATCATATCAAAAACCCTAAAACAACAGTAAGCACAAGATAAACAGAGTCCATCATGCAGGCATGATACGGAGCAGTCGAGTCCATAGACCCCTAAGGGTCAAACCAGTCAAAAACAACATATACATCCTAAAAGTCATAGAAAAACTAGCAAAAAACATAAAGAGCCAAAAGCCTAATTCTTTTCCTCCATGCATGGTTTGTCCTGAATAGCAATTGCCCAATCCATCGTGAGGAACTTGAGCAGCTCCTTAAAGCCAGCGTCTTCCTCGCCATCATCCGCGGACTTGTCCTTTTGCAACAAGTATAAACTAGTAGCCGAACTATGCATGACCTTCAGGGAAAAGTGCGACACCTCCTGAACCTTTTTTTCGAGCCTCTCAATTCTCCCTTTCAGCTTGCCAACTTCGTCCCAAGCCTATTCTTTTTTATTATAACTTCTTTCAAGAGGGCGTTTCCATCAACCGTATTAGAGGCTCAGGGTTTAATTTCCTTCTCATTAACACTGGCAAGCATGATACAGAGCAGTCGAGTCCATAGACCCCTAGGGGTGAAACCAGTCAAAAACAACATATACATACTAAAAGTCATATAAAAACTAGCAAAAAACATAAAGAGCCAAAAGCCTAATTCTTTTCCTCCATGCATGGTTTGTCCTGAATAACAGTCGCCCAATCCTCCATGAGGAACTTGAGCAACTCCTTAAAGTCAGCATCTTCCTCGCCATCATCCGTGGACTTGTCCTTCTGCAACAAGTATAAACTAGTAGCCGACCTGTGCATGACCTTCAAGGAAAAGTGCGACACCTCCTGAACCTTTTTTCTAGCCTCTCAATTCTCCCTTTCAGCTTTCCAACTTCATCCCAAGCCTGTTATTTTTTATTGTAATCTTCTTTCAAGGGGGCATTTCCATCAGCCGTATTAGAGGCTCGGGGTTTAATTTCCTTCTCATTAACACTGATAGGGCCCTTCTTCTAGCTTTCAGACACGTAGGAGGCGCTACTCGCTAAGACAGAATGGTCCTCCCCTCCCGCCACCTTTTTCTCCTAGCTTTTGTTGTCACTCCCATTTTCATTATTTGAATCTGAAGCCTCCTTAAGTCTTCCCACCTTGTCCTGCTTAAAGACCAATCTATTAGATATATGGGGGGTATTAGCTTCTTTAGTGATCTTGATGTCAGAATCAATTTGGTGGAGGCAAAATTTAGTTTTCTTAGAGGCTTTGGCCTTAGGTCTCGGGGTAGGGGCAAGACGTTTTTTTTCTTTACCCATTTCCCTCAGACCCTTCACAGGGGACGTGCCATGGGGAAGGGCTTTCAAGGCAAGATTTTTTAGGCATTTTTTCTTGCTCGGGCCCAGCCCATCCAAAATGCTGGCTGAGGGGGGAGTAGAGGAAATTGGGGTTTCATCAAGAGCAGGCGGACAAGGGACTTTGTGCACAGTGATAGGCCGAGCAGGGCAAAGGGCCATGTGAAAATGATAAAGCCTAGACATAAGGCCTTGGTGTAGGATAGTATAATTATTTCCAGAAAATGGGGCTTCATTAAACTCCACCACACTGCTATCCAGAGAATGAAACAGGAAAAATGGAATGGAGATATGTTGGTGATTCCTTAGGTGGTTGAGGAAATTAAAGTGGTAATAGTAGTAAACCCCATACCTTCCTTCTAGCATGAAGTACTTCATGATCATCATACAAACTCTATCCCATGGCTCTGGGAGTGCCTCGAGGGTCATAGCCACCCTGCAGCTTGACTGGTTTCTCCTCACCTCAAAAGAATTGGTTAAGACTAATCTGGTCAGGCACCTTCATGGTTTTCTTCCAGGTTTGACCACTATTTAGAAGCCCCGTAACTCTAGCAATAACCTCCTCAGAAACTTTAAAGGAAATGCCACCGATGGTAACCCTACCATCATTCCAAGAGGTGACAAACTTACTTGACAGGCCCTCATCGTGTCCAGTCCTAGTCTCCATATACTGGGCAATGCTACCCTCTTTACAAATATGCCAAACAATGGTATCCACCTTCCACTCATCACACCTTTCTAGCTCCACGTGCACTCTGTCCTCACCGATAGAGCCCACACAAAAGTCACCTACCACCAAAATAGTAAGGAGAAAACCAGGGCACAAGAGTAGGCAACCAATTCTAGAAGCATCAAAAGGGAAAAGGCCTGTGAAAAATGACAAGAAAAGTTGAAAATGAAGGCAATAAATGCCACAACTTGCATCCCACGCAAAGGTAGTAGCTCCCTCATGTGAATTGCCCCAGGCACATAAGGGCATGATATCGACATAATACTTAGCCAGCTCAAAAAATCTAATAAAACCCGCTAACTTATGAGGCTCAGCACAAAAATTTAGGGAGTTCAAAAAATGATGACTCCATCGGCCAGTAGGGGTAGAAATATTTTCCTTACCATCGGCCCAAAAGAGGTCGTACATACTAACAGAAAAACACATGATATCCATCACCTCACATAATAGCCAATTATTCAAAACCATGCTCTCGCTAGAAATACTAACCAAAGTTAGAAGGAGCCTAGCTAAAATAAGTAAGTAGCTTATAGGGCTCAACATTCAAATGTTTGAGATCTTCCCTTAAACACATCAAAGCTGAGGGGGCAAAAAAATCACCTTTTCTCCAGCACCATAGCCCTTCAATATCAAGACCCACCACCACCAAACTGTCAACAGTTGCATTCCCCTCTCTATAGACATGCTAGATAGAAAAGTCTTGAAGACCATTTAGGAGGGAGTAAATTTCCTCCATTATACCTTTTAAAGACCACCCTGCCTTCATCTTTCCTTTAGTGGCTTCCACAATTAGCATCGAGTCGCCTCCAATTTCCATGGTCTTAACACCGAGTGACAGCGCAATTCTAAGACCCCCAAAAAGAGTCATTCCTTCAGCCTAATTGCTAGTGTGATCTTTCAATTTCCTAGCATAGGCAGCCACCAGGCAGCCGGTATGATCCCTGATGATACCACATCTAGCTGCCATACCTCCCCTAGCTGCCCCATCAAAATTAAGCTTAACCCAGGGTGGCTTAGGGGTTCTCCATCTAGTATGCTTCCTAATGATCATTTTGGAATTATCAAATCTCTGGAACTCACTACCTGCAATTTCCAAATAGTAGCTATGCTTCTATCCCAAACAGTCAGGGGATTACTAGGCGTCTTCCATTTGCAAGTTGAAATGTTATCCAAGAGAAGCTTATTAAGGATTATTAGCAAACCTTCCACATTGTTCACCATTTCTCTAAAAATCATGTTATTCCTTTCTTTCCATAGACACCAACAAATGTGAGGTGGAATAAGTTGCCAAAGTAGTCTGATTAATGCATGTTTGGAGGGGCATTTCCAATTTAAGATGAATTGGTGAATATCTCTATCAAAGACCCAAAAAATGTTCAACCTTTGTAAAACATTCTGCTAGACCTGGGCAGCAAACTGGAAGTGAATAAAAAGATAGGTGCTATCATAATAGTGGTTTACAATTCCTGAGAGGAACGAATTTTAGCTGAAATCACATATTTTTAGAAAATATAGTGATTTAAGCCTTTAAAAGTTCCATTTTAAGGATTCCAATTGAAGAGGGTTTGATCAAATCACCTTAGATCAAACCCCCTTGGATAGAACCTCGCTAGTTTTAAACCATACCTATAAATGCATCTCCTTTACACCTATCAAAATGCTGATAAAAAATCACTTTTGATTTAGATTTTGGGGGATCAAATGAATTCATTTAAAATTTATTTCAAATGATTATGGTATTTCTCAGAACAAGCTATCCAATGAATATAATTTTAATATGTTTTGGTTTTGTTATGTATTTATTTTTTAAGTTTTATTAAACATAGGTTTTTCATCAAAAATGAATTTCTTTGTTCTTCACATGTGGAAAAATAGAAGATTATCAAAAAAATTGAAAAATATGAGTGCACAGATATTGAAGTCCTTGATCTAACAAAAAAAAAAATAAAAAATTTGACATATACAAAAAAGTTCATTATACAGTTGCTATGTTTGAATTGTAATTTTCACTTTAAAACTTGATTAAGGAAAAATATTCAATAAAAAACTATCTAACCAAGTGGAAGCACTAGATATCAGAGTTACAAATCTAAATTTGAAATAATTAGAATTTTATCCTTCATGGAAAAAGTTATGCGTTATCGATTGTGCGTCACTTTTTAAAAATGTTGTTTTCTGAAAAAAATCTATTTTCATGGGAGATGGAAAAAGAAGTGCAATTTGATTCCAAAAATTTTGAAAAAAATATTTTTAGAATCTATAGACAAAATTTGATGAGACTCTAATTTGCACCATCTTCAAATTCCTCACAGTTTAGCCGCTATAGGTGCCCGAATATGAAGATTTAGTTAAAAATAATAATTTTAGTGTCCAGTTTGGCCAAAAATTGTAAACCACTATTATGGGATCACCCAGATGGGAGATAGTTTCTTATTCCCTTCTGCAAAGAGTACACCAATTAGGGAATTGAAAGCCCCTCTTAACAAGGTTATCAATAGTTAAAATTTTCCCATGGATGGAAGTCCACCAAAAGAAATTTATTTTAGGGATGAGCTGATGAATCCACACCTTCTTCCAACACTGCTCACCACCGTCAAACTTAAGAAGTAATTGGTAAGCAGACTTAATAGTGAACTCACCTGAGTGGTTCTTTGTCCAGAGAATCATGTCCTCCTTGGGAAATAAAGGGAGTCTAACCATATTCAGAAGCTCCTGGAGCTCTGCAACCTTTGGCAAAAGGTTCAGCCAATGTAAGACAAATTCAGAATTTTCCATTTATCTCTGGGTGAAGTATAATCAATAATATAAGTACCAATGAGATCTTTAGCGTGCTGCCTCAAAACATTAAAATGACTATTAGCAAGGGGTCTACTCCCAATCCAGTTGTCCTAGAACCTAATTGATCTCCCATTTCTAATTTTCCATCTGACCCCTTCCTTCAAGAGGGACTTACACTTAAGAGTATTGTTCCAAATTTTAGAGCCAGGAGGGAGACCAACCAGGTCCAAGGCTATAAAAAAATGTCTCTGATTAAGATATTTATCCTTCATTATTCTGCACCATTCAGCCTTTTCCTGCACCAAACTCCAGCAAATCTTGGAAATAAGGGCTTTATTCATATTAGTAATCTTCCTGATCCCTAGGCCCCCTTGACATTTAGGGTGATAAACATTGTCCCAATTCACAAGGGCTAGCCTTTTCTTCTCCTCCACTCCCGTCTAGAGAAAGGATCTTTGAATTCTTTCCAGATTTTCAGCCATGGAGCCTAAAATCCTAAAGAGAGAGAGGAAGTAGACCGGAATTCCTTGAAGGGAGGCCTTAAGAAGTTGGAGTTTACCAGTATTACTAAGAAGTTGACCTTTTCCAACCAGCAAGTTTCTTTTGCATTCTCTCCAAAATGCTATTCCAAAATTTGTGAGACACCTCCTTAACAGTAAGCAACATACCTAGGTAGACTCCCGGAAGAGAAGCACTAAGACAACCCAGGATGGATAAAATCTTAGATTGGAGATCAACTCTAGTATTGAAGAAATAGACACTACTTTTGTTATAATTTATGCATTGACCAGAGGTACAAGCATAATCCTGAAGGAGGAATTTCCATTCTCTAGCTTCAATCACTGAAGACTTTCCAAAAAGAAACATATCATCAACAAACTGTTGGAGAGTAGAGGGGGGTAGGGTGGAGGCAACTTTGATCCCCTGAATTTTTCCTGAGTTGAGCAAGGATAGAAAGTTCCTACCCAAAACCTCAGCCACCATAATGAATAGGTAGGGAGAAAGGGGGCCCCCCTGCCTAAGCCCTTTTCCTACCTTAAAGAACCCCCAAGGAATCCCATTGACCAGCACCGAATACTGGACAGATTCCACACACTCTCTAATGATACCAATCACTCTATCATTAAAACCAAACTTAGCAAGGACTAAATACAAAAACTTCCATCTAACCCTATCATAGGCTTTAGAAATGTCAAGTTTGAAATCCATACCTTGGTTCTTGCTTTTCTCCATAGAATGAATTATTTCATGAGTCATAATAGTAGTATCTAGGATTTGTCTTCCTTGCACAAATCCATTCTAACATCTACTCATAATTTTTTCTAATAAAGGCTTCAATCGATTGACAAGCACTTTGGAAAAAATCTCTTAAATAGTGTTACATAGACTTATAGGTCTGAATTCAGTCATGTGCTTAGGATCTTGCACTTTAGGGAGTAGCACAATAAAATTATTATTCAATTTCTTTAACAATTTACCAGTCCTGAAGAAATCTTTAACAACCATGGTAACATCGCAGCTAACAATGTCCCAATATTCTTGAAAGAAAGCTAGGGGGAAACCATCAGGTCCCAGAGCTTTATAGGCTCCCATAGCAAACACAGTAGTCTAAACCTCCTCCTCAGTCACAGGGGCACAAAGTTGAATATTTTTGTGCTCACTTATACCATGCGAGAGGTGTCCCAAGAGCCACGCCTGAAGCTTAGTAGAAGGGGAGTTGCCAATATCTGAGTAGATCTGTTTAAAATACTATTCAACAACCTCCCTAATTTTTTTAGCCTCCTTGACTTCCTGATTAAAATCATTCATCAAACATGATGGTATTCCTCTTCTTATGTCTGCGAGCCGTCCTATCAAAAACAAAAGAGGTCATGTCACCCTCCTTCAGCCATTGGACTCTTGATCTTTGCTTCCAGTATATTTCTTCTTTACTTAAAACATCCTTCCACTTTTTCCTCCAACTTTCCTCTTCAACATGTAAAGGTTGCAGAGAATGGCCTAAGGCCATAAGCTTTTGGATCCCCTCAAGCTAATCCTTGATCATCTTTTTTAGTTTTGAAGAAGTCACCAAAAGTCACCTTGGACCAACCTTTGACTTCTTTTCTAATAACCTCCAATTTTTGGGATATTCTATACATTTTCGATCCTTGAACAGGTTGGCTCCACCAAGTCTCAATGTATTTTCAAAAATCTTGGTGAGACATCCACATAATATCAAATCTAAAAGGGTGTGGGCCCAAAAATAGCTTGTTCGACCACTAAAGGAGGATAGAACTATGGTCAGAGACAGTCCTAGGGAGGGAGGCAAGAGAGGCATTGCATCCAAGGTCCCAACCAACCGAGGCAAGGACCCTATCCAACCAAACCTAAATAAGGTGATTTCCCTTTCTATTATTCAACCACGTGAAAGGATTTCCCTTTAACTCCAAGTCAAACAATCCAGAATTGTTAATGAATTCAACCAGATCATTCATACTATCACTATAGTCCATTAGGCCACCCAGCTTCTCTGAAGGAAAAAGGGGGGAATTAAAGTCTCCAGCCACCATATACAATGCATTTTTGTCACTCAATATTAAAGATAAAACTTCCACATATTTTCTCTTCCACCTCTAGAATTTGGCACATAGATATTAAACAAATGCCAGGTGAGATTATCAGCTTTAAGAGTCATAGCAAGGTAATTCTACGAAAAAGCAAAGGCTTCACCCAAAAATTTAGTAGGATTCCACAAGGTGACAATACCTCCCAAAGCACCATCTGCCTCACTATAAAAGAAGGCAAATCTCGGCCAAATTTTGTTGACAGCAGAGGAAAACGTCTGGTGAGTCATTTTGACTTCATGGAGAAAAAGGATATCAATCTTCATATCAATAATACATTTCCTTAAGGCACATTGTTTTAGAGGACTATTTAGTCCTCTCATGTTCCATGAAAGGAACTTCATTTCTTACCTTTGTGAGCTGAATCAAGGGTAGTTTGCCTGCCACTGGTGATGTCCCTAGCTGTGGCTTTGTGCCTAGACAACCTTTCTGAAGTTCTTCCAACTATACTCTCAGTTCCAACATCCACTTTCTTGTTCCTCATTTTCCTTTTTGAGTTATGTCAATCCTCCAAGTTATCACCCTCTGACTGGGCTATCAAAGAACATGATTTAGAGTTTGGGGAGAGAACAACAGACTTAGTTACCTCCCTAGAACAACCTTCTATAAAATCCAATTGAGAAGTGGGAATACACAAGTTAGTATGAACTAACTTAGAGGGGGTGGACAACATGGCACCCTCCAAACACTGAGAAGAGGTCAAAACATCAACCAAGGTCTCACATCCAGGATTGTCAGCACCATTGACGTCCAACTTCTTCTTGGCAGAGTCCAGACACATAGTAGACAAAGGGGAAAACCTAGATATTTCCTCCCCCTAACGAACACGAGAGACCGACACCAAATCCATATCCATTAGATGGGAGACTTCACCCTCTTCCAGCCCTTTGGAGAAGCTTATCTTTGAGTTAGTTTCCATCTTTTCCCCAAAGATAGGGTATTTTAGCAGTTCATTCAACCCTTCAGTGAAGGGGTAGTCATCTAAATCACTTGATTTCAATGTCTCACCAACCCTGCTTATGCTTGGGTCAAGCAGTTTATCCTGTAACACCTAAGGGCAGGAAGTATTTTTTTCTTTCAACAGAGCATCCTTTATAACAAACTTCTTGCAGTCAAAGATAACATGACCCTATTTACCACACTTCTGGTGGAACAAGGTGGCATTCTCATAAACAAGAGCTTGAGTCCACTTCCCCCATTTAGATTTAAGAGTGATAAAGTTGGGAAGAGCTTTGTTAATGGAGATATTAACACAAAATCGGGAAAACACCAACCTAGATTTCGCTAGAGTGACTGCGTCTGCCGCCACAAAGCTACCAAAGGAGTTCCCAATCCACCGGAAAATCCTTTCATCCTAGAATTCCAGCAAAAGGCCAGGAAAACGAACCCAAACAAGGGTTGAACTTGTAAGATCCACCAAGGGGTCAAAACCCGGTCTCCATTTAGCTAGAGAAAGAAAATGTTTACCATAGGCCCAAGTACCTAAGAGGACAAGAACTAGGTCCTCCTCAGTAGTAAACTTAAACAGGAATAGACCACCAAGCATTGATGAGACAGACACGCTGCCCTTCAGCTTCCATTTATCATTAGCCCATCTACGAACCATATCAATTGTTGGCGCAAAATCCAAGAATCTTCCCACCAAGTCCAGGTGAAGTGAACCAACAATGTCCTCCATAACTTCATGAAGAAGGCAGAGCTCAATGCCTTCATCTGTCAGAGTAATCTCAAGACCGACAAACTCTAGGGGGTGCTGCCACAATAGTGGTTTACACTTTCTGGGAGATCCTGATTTTTGTTGAAATCACATATTTTTATAAAATATAATGATTTAAGCCTTGAAAATTTCCACTTAAAGGATTCCAATTGAATACGGTTTGATCAAACCACCTTAGACCAAGGCCCCTTGGATAGAACCCCGCTAGTTTTAAACCATACCTATAGCAGAGTCTCCTCTACACCTATCAAAATGCTGATAAAAAACCACTTTTGATTTACCTTTTCGGGGATCAAATGAATTCATTTAAAATTTATTTCTTTGTTAGTATGTAGCCCTTATTATAAGCTTCCAAAAAACTATAATTTTAATTAAATTTAATTTGATTATTATATTTATTTTTTATTTCTTGTGAATGTAGGTTTTTCACTAAAAATCAGGTTTTTCACTAAAAATCAAGCTCTCTATTCTACACATGTGGAAAAATAGAATATTATCAAAATTTAGTTTTGAAAAATATGAGTGCACCAAATATTGGAGTTCTTGATCCAACAAAAAAAAAAAATTGAATTTCGATACATACAAAATAAGTTACGTGTTATACAGTCGCGCTATTTCTAAATTTTAATTAGTTTCACTTTGAAACTTGATTAAAGAAAAAATATTCAATAAAAAACTATCTAACCAAGTGGACGCACTAGATATCAGAGTTACAAATCTAAATTTGAAAGAATTAGAATTTTATCCTTGATGGAAAAAAAATTATGCGTTATACAGTGAGCGTCACTTTTTAAAAATGTTGTTTTATGAGAAAAAAATTTGAGGGAGATGGAAAAAGAAGTGCAATATGATTCCAAAAATTTGAAAAAAATATATTTAGAATCTATAGACAAAATTCAACAAAACTCTAGTTTGCATCATCTTCAAATTCCTCATGGTTTAGCGGCTATAGGTGCCTAAAAGTGAATATTATGTTAAAAAAAATTATTTCAGTGTCTAGTTTGGCCAAAAATTGTAAACCACTCTTGTGGGATTACCCTAGGGCACTATCTCTAGACCTCAAAAGGATGTCTTTCCAGCCGGTCTTGGAAAGGGCTACCACCCGGTGGCCCCCATTGTCCCCACCAGCTAGAGATTTAACAAGTGCATCAGAGATACCCAAGAAAAACTCCACATCCCCAGAATGCACATGTGACCAAATATTTTCCATATCTGGCAGAGGGTAAGGCTAGGGAGAGACAAAGGTCTCCCCAAAACTAGTAGGCATGATCAAAATTTGAAAATTGTAGGGCAGGAGGAGCAGGGCGGGTTACATCACATGTTAAGGAAGTTGAAGATGATAATATAGAACATGAAGATAATAATTTGGTGTAAAATGTTGAGCCTAATGCACATCTTCCCCTCCCCTTCTAATGATTCTTAAAAAAGAACAAAATAAATATTTATCAAATAAAAAGAAGAGAAACATCAAACAAGAACTAATGAAAGGTACAAAACAAGTACAAATATCACTAAAGCTTGTGTTTGATGTACAAAATACTATATGGAAGTGAAATAAAGAGGTTGTGGTGCATCATGTGTCTATTATTCCATCATAATTAAAAATTAAAAAGAAAGAGTAGATTATAAAATAAGTTCCTTTAATGGTACACCTATTAAGCTCATGTTTTCATCAGCAATGAAGAAATATAAAGAATAAATGCATCATCAAAGAGGTAGAAAAATAGAATAAAATTTTAAACAAAAATAATATTTAAGTTTGATTATGAATTCATAAAAAATAATGATCTAATCAATGGGCTTAAGTTAGAGGTTCCAATTTTAATACCCAAAAAAAAATTATTCAATAATTAACAAACATCACTATAGTTTATATTTATATATAACTACAGGTTTTATATAATTTCTTCCCATTTTGTGATTATATTCCTTCACTTTTTTATTGCACCTTGCTTGTTATAACTTTTATACCTATTTCACATTCTATAGGTGTCTACATAATTATACTCCCACACTTAAGGGGAACTTTTTATTTTCACTTTACCTTAAACATTTGCCTATTTCTTGTTTTGTTTCAATTTTACCCCTGTTTTAATTTTTAGTGCACACTTTCTTTTTCTTATCCTTTTATATTTTATCTATGTTTACATTTCCTTATATCCTTAATCATATTTTATTTACTTTACTAATATTTATGGTTCATTAATCCCATATTGTTATATCATTCTTCTTAGCCAGCCTATTGATGCCATATTGTAATGCCATGTTGACTAGAGAAATCTTAAAAATTAATTTTGCATCCTTATACATTGATTTTATATCAATATATCATGCTTATTAAATTATATTTTCATCTTATATTTCTACATATTTCTTTCACATATGGAGCCTACATTGATACAAATTTTCTTATAGAGTTAATCATTTAAATTATTTTTGCATATTATGATTATAGAGATTTATGTATTGATCCTTTCATTGCTATAACACACTCCTAGTGTTATATTTACCTTAGAGAAGAATTGAATGTCTTACCTAATTAATATGGAGATTATTTTTTCTATACCAATCCATAATTTATTCTCCCTCCTCTTCTACAACTTTACCTATATTATGATTTCATTGTTGTATATTTATCCTTGGAATCATATCTTCCCTTTACAACTTATATTTTCCTATTTTTATATGTTTAGAATTATGGGAATTATAGTTTTTTTCTTATATAAATTGCACCTTCATTGTTATATGTTTTAACTCATTTACAAATCATTCTTACTTTTACTTTATCTTCGCCACTTTCCTTATTTTTCTATCTTTGTGCCTTATATTTAATCTATAACTCCTGGCATGGATTCATGCATTTTAATAGCTCCATTCCTTTATTGATTATGGACTATCATGGGTGATTTATTCATTACAAATTATTTATATCTCACCCATGTTGAGGAAACAGTATGATTCATTGTTCCTATCTCTTTCCCATATGTGCTAATCATTTTACATCTTACACATTCTTATCAAATTTTCTACTAATTATTGCTAGTTATCTTTCTCTACATAGAGATATACATCACAATTTCAATAACTTTATCACAAATATATTTATTGAGAGTTATCTAATGCTATTGAAATATTTTCCTAGTTTTGGATAAAGCATTTCATTTTTTATTATCAATGACACTAGTGGAAAATTATTAGATTTGTTTCTCATTTGACAAGTGTTGGATCACCAAATGTCTCTAAAATCAATATTTACAATCCTACATGCAAGTCCTATTTTAACTAATGGTGTGTAATAATTTGGCCAATGGTATAACCATTTAGGAGCTCCAAATCTAGAAATATCATATCTATGTACAAATCATAGGTTGATGCTTATTATATTCAACAATTCAAAACAATACTATAAATTGATTTAAAAAAATAAGGCTTGCATATTCCATCTTTTCAATGATTAACCAATGGTGAAACACTAAGATGTATTAATTATGTTATCTTTGAAATGTTGCATTTTCTTGCCAAGTTTCCTAAATGGTACAAGTCCCTTTTTTTTCCTTTGAATACTACCAATCCCACCAAATGTTGACTCATTCACCTTGCCAATAACACAACACTTATAGGTTGTTAGACTAACAAGGCTAAGGATGTACAAAATGATATAACGTGTCAATCATGATGTTAGTCTACTTTGCTATTCCTTCTTCAACACAGGTGGTTGGGACCTGCTGGGGTCCCTAAAATTTTTAGCATTTACAGGTCCTTTTGAGCTTGGTAATAGCATGTCTCAAGTTGCCCATAGGTGGGGTTTAGGGTTTTGCTTGTCTAACATTGTTTTCAAATGTTTTACTTACAAATATTGGGTGTTTTAATTCTGTATTGACTTGCTCTGCCCTATTTTCGGTAGTTTAAGTCACCTTTTGAGCCATCTCTATGCATTCCTTACCTGCCCCTTTGTTTAGATTACCCAGTCACCTTCAACTACGAAGTGTTTAATTTTCCCAAGGTTGAGCTTTAATATTTCAGTCATAAAGGACTTAAGTATAAGTCATTTTTCTTCAAGGGTAAAATGTCATCGGCCTAGTCATGGCCCTCTTTTATAACTAACCTTGTCACATGTGTGAGATGGATAATCATTAGATCATGGGATTTAATTTGAGTTGTTTCACACTGGCTTGCATATCCTAAATGACGGTACTTTAATTTTTGCATGGTCAACGAGATGCTGACACATGTTTAGTCATGGATATCAACCCTTCTGTCACTTTTCATCCTGACACTCCAAGTTTTAAGATCAACAGTGATCATTAAAAAGGAAGAGTTGATTGCTATTGTTTCCCATTGTCTCGCTAAGGTAAGGTGGATGTTTGTTAAAAGTTGTGAGTTCTGCGATAAGTCACCACATATGTCCTACAGCTACTGGTGTGTGGAGCCCATAGGTATATGAAAGAAGATCTAGTTGGCACACTTCTATTGGCCAATTTGTCCGAGCTAGAATAACAATGAAATTATAATGTGATTGACTCAATCTGAGTCATCCAACATGGCCATCTTGGCTAAAGATCAACGATACACATTCAAAACTACGAGTACACCCATTGTAATTGTTTTTCTTCGTGCGGCTGAGTAGTAATGGTGAAGGTGACTCATAAATCTACTCAATTGCCCTCAAAACATATAAATATGGTCAGTTCTTGCATAATTGGGATTTGAAGATGTGTTGGGAGCAATACAAAAAATTGAAAGAAGCAACTTGTAAAGGTTGTCCCAACCGCCATTAGGGTTATTGTGATTGAAATTCATAAGTATGAGAAACACAATTTTATGCTATATTTTAGTTTTCTAAATTAGGGTTGGCTTTCAATTTGCTTTATCTAAAGGTGTTTTATTTCTTTGTTTTAATTGCTTAGAATAAGGGTTAATTCCATCTTTAAAAGTCGTAGTCCCATGTCACCTTTCATAAATAGCATTCATATTGAATCTTAGGTCTGAATTAGGAGGTTGGTGGTTGAAACATTTCTCTTTAAAACCCTGGTCTGCTTAAAATTCATGGCTCCACAAGTACAAATGGCTGCCCCTTCAACCCAATCTAGAATGTTCTCCCAGGATGTGATTGACCCATTTCCATCCTCTAAAAATAATAAACTTCAAGGAAATATCTCTTTCTATGGCCCTACTATTAAAGAGGGAGTGATGAATAAACAATGTTTCATAAAGGATGTTGAGCTGCCTTATACTGAATGGTAGCTCTTTCAGCATTGGTTCGGGAACAAGAACCTTGGAGCCCCTCTTTGTAATCCGTGGAGGTTAGATATGGGAAAATTAGTTTTTTCCAATGTGTACATGGATGTGGATCTTCTAAAAGATATCGCCTCAAGGTGTGATCTAGTTTCTAGCGTTGTCAAGACATTTGATGGGACAGATATGGTAAATATAATTAGGAAAGAAATTGAAGATGTTTTTGACTTGCATGAGTGGAGTCAGGATTTGTTCGGGCTTTGAATCATGATCCTAAGGGTTTTATTACCAAATTAGAGACTATGCGCCCAAGGAATCATGATCCTGAGGGTTTTATTACCAAATTGAAAGTAGATAAGAGGCTAGGTAATTTTTTGCATATCTTTGATTATGCTAAAGATGCCATCAGGAACATTTTTAGCTTTCAAGAGCAGGATGAAAGGAAAGCTAAGTATCTTTCTTATAGGAAGATGTTAGAAACAAAATGGAAGAAGGATCCTAATTGTAATCCTTTTCTAAATATACCTAATGAATTTAGTCGGGCCATGTATGTTATGAATAATTTTGAAAATATAGTTGGTATATTGAGGGAGCAGTGGGAGGTTATAGACAAAGGAAAAGCTAGAGTGGTTGAAGAAGAGACCACTATAAAATTGGAGGAAAGGCCTACTTACCAACCACCCAAGGAACTAAGAATCTACTCTAGGAGGAAGAAAGCAATAGATGAAGAACAAACCTTGCCGACCCCTATCATCTCTGAGGGATCAAAGGCAGCTTCTCCTAAGAGTGAAATGCCATCACCTCCAGGATAGGTTGCTCCATCTATAATTGATCTTGATTCACCACCAAGAAGTCCTGCTCCATCAGAGTAGCCACCCCTCAAGAAATAGAAAACTAAGGCAAGAGGAGTGGTTGAATATTCTGATACACATGAAGATGATATCCTTATCACACCTGAGGATATGCAACAAGGAATGCCTCCTCCTATAGGGGAAATTATCTCAAGTTTAGGACAAAGCAGTCTTAGGTTGGGAAAATTGGACATCAGTGACCTAAATAGTGCAGATGACCTGAGGATTGAAGCTTGCAAGGATTTTATGAGAGACGACTAGGTATGTGTAGGATCATGATGGGCCAAAAAGTGGCAATATGATGGGTATGTGTAGGGTATGTGGTTGACGACTTTTTTTATACCCTAAATTGATGAAACGAAAAGGGTTTTTAAAGGAATTCTCAACTTTCCACCAATATAAATTATGCTTTACTTTGAATTTAATAAATAATTATTACTCATTTTCTATTTGAATTATGACTAAAGTCCTGATTGATAGGTTGATTGAAAAACATCTACAGCTTGCAAACGATATCGCATTTTTTGAATTTGAAACATGCGTCACATTCTATGCTTTGCATAATATAGGATTAAAAGAAGAAAAATTGAATTTCATGAAGTTTTGACCAAGTTAAGGTGGTCAGACATACGATTTTTATATTTTTTAAAATTTGTAATAAAAAATTCATAATTAATTATTTACTTGGAAAAAAAATTACAAAAGATATGCTTCACATCGGGACATGAGTCCTCTACTTATATCTAAAATATTTATAAAAATATTATCATTTTATTGTGGTTAGGGTGGTCAGACCAGACACCTACTTCTTATTTTTCCTGAAATTTAAGTACTCGCATTGAAATTTCAAATTTTCACCAAATAGATTTTTTAAAATAAACCCTAGTAATTTAGAAACTACATTCAATTTTCTATAGATTCTATTCTTACATATTTTGAAATAATATAGATAACTTATTGAATTTTTTATGTCAAGTTGTCTAACTCTAATTTTTCTAAATTTTTTGCCACTTAAGGGCCTGTTTTTTCCATGATGATCTTGCACATACCTGACTCCTTTGTTGAAACATCTACATTTAGGGATTTTTGGTGGAGATCCAAAGCTACAAAAAATGCAAAGAAAGTGGCCACTGAAAGGAGCTTGCATCAAGAGTTACCAGAAAGTGTCATTCAAGCCAATGTGAGGAGAATTATGAAGAATGAATTCCAAAATATTAATGCCTAGGATGGCAAAGAGTTGGTAAAGAAGTGTGGTGTGTTAGTGCTGCCAGAATGGGATATTGTTGATGCTATAGTCCTAGATGTTATAAGGAGGGCTGAAAGGCCTCTATTGTAAATAGAAGAGGAGTTGGATATGGAACTTCGGGGGTCTGCATTTAGTGAAGAATGGGATGCATTAGCAATCTAGTCATTTTCCATGGGATCTAGGAAACTAGTACTCGACAAGTCATCAGATGTTAGTGGGAAATTACTTGTGAGAAGAGTTGTTGATACCCCTTCCTTAGAGGCAGCTGGCATGGTAGTTAATGTTGCTAGATTCACTAAAGAAATTATGGAAAACCTCACCCTTGAAAGGGATGACTTCAAGAACATTACCATGAGCTACTCAATGAATATGATAGAAGTCAACAAAAGGTAGTTGTGCTAGAGACAGAGCTGACATTTAATAAGTAGAAAGAAGAAATATAGAGAGATCAAGGTCAAGCCAGCTCAAGTCGCCCATCTCTATCTTCTCCAATAAAACCTTCTCAATCTCCCCCTCAAGATCAGGCCTAGACAATGGTGCCATATAATTTGGGAAAAGATCCTCTTTTAGTGAAGGAAGCAAGCAAATTAGGTCCTAGTTCATCTGATGCACCTACAAGGAAAAAACTTCTTTCACAAGTTGAGATATATAAGAAGTTGCTAGAATAGACACAATGTATGAGAACATCTCAAAGATTGTTCATACTATCTTGGAGCATCTAAATATGAAGGTCCAAGCCAAAATGAATAGTGTGCATGACAATTACACCCTGATGATGCAAGCAATAGGATTATCTCAAAGAGATAAGGAATTAGCTATGCCAATCTTGAACAAGTGGATTCCAAGGGCTGAGAGATTGAAGTTGAGAGCAGTTGGAGCCATCCAGCATGAGGATGAATACCCTAACATGCTTCCAACATATACATTTGTGTGTGAACTAAGTGAGCAAATTTTTTAGGGATACATAGCCCCATTGGAGCAGAAGATAATAGAATTAAAGGCTCATTATGATCTAGAAGATTCATCATTGTTGCCAGATATTCAACTCACCAATAATGAACTAAAGCCATTGGAAATGTGGAAAAGGGAGATGGATGATTTTATTGCTTCCCAAGTGAATCAAATTTGGAAAGAGGTTAACATTAGTACCTTTAATGACACTTTGGGAAATTTGACATTTATTATTAGCTTTCTAGAATTTTTTGACAAGGAATCCAACTCTGTGATGACTACGTATTCCCCATATAGGAAGAAGTTGGATGAAATCATTGATTTCAACTGGCCATCTGATGAAGAATATGAAGAATGGGGAACAGAATTGGTTGGTCGATTGGGTCTATAAACACGGATGTGAAACATATAATTGGTCAAGTATAGTATAGGTCTAGCCTTAGAAGTTACAATGTATAAAATGTATGTTTCACAAGTAAATATCAGTTGTTGATGATGTGGAATGTTGATCGAGATGCTAACTCATTTTTTTCTTTGCATAATTTTGTCATCTTGCTCAATGAATTGGACATGCTACAACTTAGAAGATTATTCTTTTTGACATGTTCCTTTTGGGAAGGCAATTTTTCTTTTTACAACAAATGTAAATAATCTTTGTCTCATGTGTATTCCCTCTGATTTGAAGAATGCAAATATAACTAAATTAGGGAATATGTTTTGTAATGGTCCAATTGGAATGTGACATGTGTACATATAGCCTAAGGCTTTTTTTTTCCCCTTATTCTATAAAAGGGAATTCAGGGCCATTTGTGCAGGTGTTTTGTTGAATTCTGGAATCGAATTATAAAATTGAGAACTTAGAGCAGATATGTTAAGTCCTAGTGTAATGCTTTGAGTCTAGATAGTATATTTTTCCAAATGTATGGTTCTTGAGCATACTTGAATGATAATGGAAATTTTTTGAGTCTATAATCTCTCCATTTAGATTTGTACTTGAATTATTAATGAAAATTTTGATCAAAGATCATTTCATTAATTGTCATTATTTTCTTACTGTGATATATGTTTTGGTTTTAGCTCTAGTTCATAGAATGGGTTAAAATGCTCAACTCATAAATTTGTGTGCAAGATGATTGGATATGATAAGTATTCTTTAGAGTTTGGTTACAGAATTGTGAATTGCAAAGTAATATCACTAAGATCATGGGTGTTCAAAATTAAAGATACCTTATATTTCAATTTGCTTAGAATCCTTGCCCGTAGATAGTGGCACTGATCTTAACCTCTTTATTTCTTTCTCTTGGTTCCAGTTACCCGACTGGAGAAAAATCTTTTAAAATAATCATTGATCTATCTTTAATTTATTATAATTTGTGTTGTCTTATATTATCAACTTAGGATGCATAATTCATTCAAGGAAATGCCAACTTCTTGTGTAATTTCATCTTATTAGTCATTGTTGAGAATATATTTGCTTGAATATGTGATGTATACATGAGTTTTTTGAAAGAATTGTATAATGTACATTGTGGCACCACCCTCCCAGGTTTAGCAGAGCCTGAAGTGTATGAGATAAAGTGATTAGCGCTATATATCATTCATTTGCTAATTATATTGCATGTATTTAAGAATTGAGTCTGGAAAATTCATAGGTATTTGACAAGATCTGATTGGTTCGTTGAAAACAACCAACAGAATGACAACTCTACTGGGAACGTAAGCTTTACAATTATTAGTTCTCTAGAATTCCTTATCATAGATCACTATGTTATATGGTGATATTTACTTATAGATTCGATCAAGTAAAGTGTCTGCTAAATTTAGCTCATATCTTTGTCAAATATTTCACCTACATTCCTAATAAGTTTCCCACCCATTGGTCTCCAAAGCATTCAAAACTCATGCAAATGCAAGTTGTATGTGTCAAAGTTTGTCTCGGGCTCTAAAGATCTATTGAAATTTTCATAGAGCATAACAAAATTGCTACTAATTTGTCCCAACGAATTTGGGTGGTGACTCTAACATCTTTGCACCAGTGTGAGCCAGTGTTTAAGGATATTAAAGAAATAAAGAAGAAAGTTATAAAGAAATCAAACAAGGTGACGAACGTGAAGAAGACTCAAGTACAAATGAGAGGAACGCAAGGCCACATGAAGAATCATCTAAAATAGAAGCTAGAAAGTGAATTATCTAAGAACATGAGCTTACACGAGAAATGGATAAAAGAAAAAGGCATAGGAAAAGGTAATTCTACCCCTCATCCCACCCCTAAACATGAAATGTGTTCTAATTCTAGTTCAAAATGTGAAAGGAATCTATTGGACTTCAGTGATAATAATTCTAATGAGAGGGGAGAGGTTTTTATGAAGTATGTTGCAAATGAGTACTCCTCAGATCCATGCATCCAATCCATGAAGAGGAGAGAAAAGGATGGAATAGAAAGGGATAGAATACAAAAAGATA
>VDFB02030127.1:178610-205915 GCA_007258455.2 Sequoia sempervirens
ACGTTACTCCAAAGTCTCAAGACATACCGAACACCAAGTAGTCGCCAAGAGTCATACCAACCTCAAGATTTCCATCGGCAAGACAAATGAGCTCTCCAAGAGTTCACACCGAGCCTCTTCATGTTATATTGACCTCATCCCCATCAGTGAGACTATCACAACTTTCCAAGACATCATACCGATGTCTAAGAGTCACATCAAAATATTTTGTCGGCCAGACATTCTGCTCTCGCCAAGACCTTTCACCGAGTCTTCATGTTGCTGCGAAGCATCCACCAGTTGGCGAGACTCACCGCTTTTGCTAGGACTTTATAACAAGGTCCTAAGTCATACTGAGCACCCCAATCACCAATCAGCAAGACTTTTGTCTTTCGCTGAGACCTCACATCGAGCACCCATGCCTTACTGAGTCAGTAAGACATTTTACATTCACCGAGACTTCATACTGATCACCTTATGTCACACCGATGACCCCTAACACTGTCACCGAGACATCTCCCAGTCACCTAGAGATCATGCTGATAGGAACAAGTCATACTGATTTCTTCATTGACCAGACAGACCGAAGGTCATGTCAATATCGGCAAGAATTCCTATCATCGCCGAGACTTCTCACTGAGACCCTTAAGTTACACCAACGACCACAGGTGTATATCTATTGGAAAGACTTCCCTTGTCAATATGAGACATACCTACTGTCCAAGACTCTCCCTTACACCGCTTGTCACCTAGAGTCACACCGATATCCGATAGCCACCAACTATCGGCCAGAGGTCTCCACTCAGCAGAAGCTTATAGCGAAGGCCACAAGTCACAGCGACATCACCAGTCGGCAAGATAGAAGCATTGTCTTGGAGACATGAGCAAAACACAAGGTTACAACTTCTAGTCGGCTAGACAACTTGAATGTCACAGTGACCATGCTTTCTCATAGGTTTCAGCCTATGAGATTGAGGAATATTTTCCAAGAATCTCCTACTTGACGAAGATCACACAGGCACCTCCAAAGCAACCAGGAACTAAGAACACACTAGCTCCACCAATTCAAACCCTACAATGCTTAAGACACCCAATCAACATGATTCCACAGATAAAAATCCATTAGAAAATCTACAACAAAGACCAAGCAACCAATTGTAACTCACTATCCAAAAAAACAACCAATCCCAGCCTTCTAAGAAACCACATAGATCTCAACATGCTCTCATGCTCCATCAAGAATTTTGCTCCAACATCCATGATGTCCACCATTCAAGCAACGAACCTGTCATCTTCCACATGTGGAAGAAAGATACAAATCCAAGGTGTATAAGCACCATTCCAACGAACACAAGCAAAAGATCCCAGTGATATCTCCAACGAGATACTGCTACCACTTCATTGTGCTCAAACGCTATACAGAAGCAATATCAACTTCAAAGCTTCAAATAGAACACAACAGTGAAGTCTTTCTCCAGAAACAAGATAAACAACACCAGTTATAACAACAATTAGACCGACCGTTTCCATCCAACTGATAAACCCATGCAACTAAAAATAGCACCCACAGCTCGTGCTATACTATCCAATCTTACATACCTCAAAGGTATAAGCATTAGTAAAATTTTTCCAATCCATTAACAGCAAATTCAAGATCTAGTGTCAACCAATCAAAGAAGACAAGACACATATAGGAACTCCCACTGCATGAGAAATTCAAATCTGAGAGATCACAAGGCATCACAAGCCTACCAATACCGGCACATAGAAAATGTAACCCTGTAGTACCAAGGAAATATCCACAATGACATGAAAAACCTGCAACAAACTGCTACAAGAAGCATTTCTCTCATCACAAACCTTCACAGCCACAGAAAGAAACTCTACCCATCATCTTCCTGTAGAACATCCTCCTACATACACTTCTAATAGCTAGTTGTGTCAAGAATGATCTTCTTCACATCCCAAAAGAAAGCCTTAACAACATCCATCTATTCAATCACCAAGATCAAACCAACTTCTAATATGTAATCAATATGGATGTAAGCTTCTTAAAGAAGATGAAGCTAAAACATTCCCATTTTAGGAAATTAGCCAATACATCATCTCCTACCAATACTCATTAGTAAATGACATAACACAAAAGCTCAAGGAGATAAAAAAAATTGTACAACTTCCACTATGAATCCTTCAGAACCAAAAGTTAAACTAATTCAAGATTCATATCATGAAAGTTAACATAAAATACATCTGAAAGATATAATGAGCCAAATACCTCTCAGATAAACTACCGAGTAGACCAAGAGTGGAAAGGAGAATACTCCTTCAAGATAAACAAGTCATCATGACTAATCCAAGAGCAATCTCCTCATAGATCTCTTATTGAACTCATGTTCAACCAAGGTGTAGGCTTCTCAGACTTTCTACTAAAAAAATTTAACAAGAGTAACAAGCAGCAACACATCTCTCATAAGAGAAGTACAACCTCACCTTATTCTTCTTGTATCCATGAGTACTAGCAACCGATCATCTCATGCTAAACGCCATCTACATTACTGCACTATCATGAAGTAACAAGCAAATAATCAAAGCACCCAATACACAAAGAAATACCAGACCATTGTCAAAGCTCCAATCATCTCAATCAAGAACTTATCATGACACCATGATCTACACATCCCCATAGGAGATACCATTCTTCAAGTGACCTCACCATTGTCTCAAGTACAATGCACAATGCCAAAACTCTAGTGCACAAGGAGTATACCATGACGTAAAGCAAACATACTCAAAACCAACATCACCTATCAAGCACCACCAACACCTTAGCCAAAGACTCCAAGCGTCCTCCATGGTTCCAAGATGTTGCACATCTTCAAATAATGTCCATGCAAAAGCGAAGGAACCCTTCTGCAACACTAAAGAAGACCATTCACCAGCATGTGATGAATCCACAGTCACTGCTAAAGCTCCCAATAAAAGGTGACATCCGAACTCTCCAAGCATCATGACCAACTGCTTCAGGTTCCCATAACCAACTATTTAGGTACTCTATAGAATCCATCCTCTTATCTTAAAACAATCACATCAATTGACAAATCTGCACTAACAATGAATCAAACCTCGTGGATAAAGACAGTCCACATCCAAGTTATCTCACTGTAGCCAATGGGTAGCTAATCCATCAACTACATAACTCATAGATCACAACCATCGAACATGCAAACCTGTTATCACATTGAAAACTACAACATTGAGATATCAAGAGAATAACTATGTAGACAACATAACTCAAACACCAGATCACACACTTTGATTTTCCAATCATGTCCACAACAATCACCATAATCAAGGAACCCACAAGCATTACCACAAGGATGCTGAGTGACAAAACACTTACCAACACTCCCATTAAGAGAAAGAGTCATACCTCCTCTAAACCATGCACCAAGCATGTATGCAGACCTGCAACTCTCTCATCCAGCAACACCCCAAAAGACCAATGTCTAGACAATAGCTTAACAGCAACTCCACATGATCACAAGTTTTGCGTAACCGTGTAAAACCTACAAAACCACAGAGCCATGCAAGTACAAATCATTCTTAGAAAGATAATAGCAGTTCAAGAGAATCCAGGCCCCTTTCAGGCCAACTTTAAACCACCACCATGTATATGCATCTAAGAAAGAGAGAAAGGCTATTTCAAAAGCTTGTAAATCATCTAATGATTAACTCCATAGCCTTCAAGCATTCAAGGTTAATAGGAAACAGTGATTTCCTACACCAGGAACCACCACCTAGCATAAGCACTCTCTTCCATGACTAAGAAACAATCTAGGCTTCTCCATATCACCCAAGAGCCTATCACACAGACACCAATATGAAAGCTTTACTGCTACATAGCCACAGAGTAGGATAACTCGCCTCATACTCCAAGGTTAAATCTCTACTAGCCAGGAGACACCGATCACAACATGATCAACTCCCTTTTCCATCTTGACCATCCTTCAAGCTGCATGTTGTCTCAGAATACCACAAGGCTTCCACTAATCAAAGAATCAATTCATCAGTCCATTCCTCCAGATTTCTTTCAGCCTATCAAGCTAAGAAATCTTCACAGTAGAAATATCTAGAACCAACAACTAGAAGAAGGCTCTGATACCACTTGTAAGGAAATTTAGGAGCGTATCTAGTGAAAACTCCATGCAGTAGTACCATCGGTAGCTTTCATTTCGATTAGGTTGCCTCAAAGACACAAATAACTATGTCCAAATGCAGAATAGACACAATTCATTTCCTACATTGATCCATCTGAGAGAAACACATGTAAATTCAACAGTAAAGCATTAACAGATTCTACTACACAAACCAACAGACATGAAAGATGAAACAAAAAACTAGAACACAAAGATTTACATGGGGAAAATCCTTTCGGATAAAAAACCCCACACTCCAAAGATCGAGCCATTGTATTATTCAGCAACAAAATAGTTACAATACAATTTTAGGCTCTTAGCCTTTCAGATATTACACCTTGTTCATTCTAGATACAACTGGTAGCAAACTATTCCTGAGAGATCAACCAAAGCAATTAGGATCACAAGAGATTCCAACAGCTTGACTCTACCTCTCAATCCTCTGCTTCGACCTCATGGCTTCGGCCTTTTGGCTAGCCACTTGGCCCTTACTCTATAGTTCTCTCTCTGGCTCTTAGCTCTTTCTGTACTCTTACCAGCACACCACTTTAGAACATCCAATGCATACGTATATACATTCATTCTCAATAGTCAGAAAGCAATTACCGACTCAGCATCATCATCGTAATCAATATTTTTCCACTTTGGTGTAGATTTTTCCTTCCACATAGAAATGGTTGCAATGATTCACATTCTACCTTCTTGGGTTGGTCCACATCACACCACATTGGATAGTCTTCACTTGGTCAACAATGATCAACTTGTGTTGCATGTCGGTGAGACACAAGAAGTGTCTCCTCGATGCCACAAGACCCATTTACACGTTGTCACCAAGAGTTGTCTCCATTGGCAAGAGGTTCCATTGAGCTCACAAGTCATACCAAAACCCATTATATTCCTATCGACATCCATCTATTGGCAAGAGTCTCCTCATCGACATGATCAGCGAGACCCCTCACCGACCTCCAGTTGAACTCATCTACCAATGCTATTGCTAAGACATCCAACTGTCGCCAAGATGTTATATCGAGGGCTTCAAGTCATACAGAGCGCCAAAGAATAGTTGGCAAGACTATCGCTCTTTTCCAAGACTTCATAATGAGCTCTTCATGTTATACCAAAACACTAGTCAGCAAGACATATCACTTTCGCTGAGAGGTTAGTTTGAAGTCTCAAGACATACTGAACACCAAGCAGTCACCAAGAGTCACACCGACCTCAGAATTTCCATTGGCAAGACAAACGAGTTTTCCAAGAGTTTACACAAGCCTCTTCATGTTATACTGACCTCATCCCCATCGGTGAGTCTATCACAACTCACCAAGACATCATACCGATGTCTAAGAGTCACATCAAAATCTTATGTCAGCCAAACATTCCACTCTCACCAAGACCTCTCACCGATTCTTCATGTTGCTGCGAAGCATCCACCACTCGGCAAGACTCACCGCTTTTTCCAGGACTTCATAACGAGGTCCTAAGTCATACTGAGCACCCCAATCATGAGTTAGAAAGACTTTTTTCTTTCACTAAGACCTCACATCAAGCACCCATGTCTTACTAAGTTGGTAAGACATTTGACTTTCGCTGAGACTTCATACCGATCGCCTTATGTTACACTGATGACCCCTAACACAGTCGCTGAGACATCTCCTGGTTGCCAAGAGATCATTCCGATAGGAACAAGTCATACTGATTTCTTCATCGACCAGACATATCAAAGGTCATGTTGATATCAGCAAGACTTCCTATCGTCATTGAGACTTCTCACCGAGACCCTTGAGTTACACTGACGACCACAAGTGTATATCTATCGACAAGACTTCCCTTGTCAGTATGAGACATACCAACTATCCAAGACTCTCCCTGACACCTTTTGTTGCCCAGAGTCACATTGATATCCAATAGCCACCAATTGTCAGCCAGAGGTCTCCACTTAGCAGAAGGTTATAGCAAAGGCCACAAGTCACAGTGACATCACCAGTCAGCAGGATAGAAGCATTGTCTTGGCGACATGAGCAAAACACAAGGTTACAACTTCCAGTCGGCCAAACAACTTGAATGTCATAGTGACCATGCTTTCTTAGAGGTTTCAGCCTATGAGATTGAGGCATATTTTCCAACATGGAGGACAAAGGAAAGCACAGGAAGTTTGACCCCCTATGGATTGGACCTTATTTGATTGTAGACATTCATGGGGAAGATTCCTACTTTCTACAATCACTAACAAGTGAAGTTTTGGAACTACCAGTACATGGAAAGTTCCTAAAATCCTATTTCTCTTGAAATAGGTGATATGTCCATGTTCATTGTATAGTCTTGTAAATTGTGTGCATATCATTTGGTGTGTTTGCTTTCTATTGTGTTTTCTTTCCTTGTCCAGGTGAGGTCTTGGTTCTTTTCTTTTTTTGAGTTCCTCTGTGTTTGGTCTACTTCACCAAGAGATCTATTTCTCACTATACCCACCAGGGGTATGTGTCCCTGAGCATGAGCCACTGATGGAGTCCCTAAAAATTTTAGCATTTACAGGTCCTTTTGAGCTCGGTAATTGCATGTCACGAGTTTCCCATGGGTGGGGTTTGGGGTTTTTCTTGTCTAACATTATTTTCAAATGTTTTACTTACAAATCTTGGGTGTTTTAATTCTACATTCACTTTCTCTTCCTGGTTGTTGATAGTTTAAGTTTCCTTTCAAGCCATCACTATGCATTCCTTATCGACCCCTTTGTTTAGGTTACACAATCACCTTCAACCGTGAAGTGTTTAATTTTCCTGAGGTTGATCTTTAGTATTTTACTCATAAATGACTTAAGTATAAGTCATTTGTCTTCAAGGGTAAAATTTCATTAGCCTAGTCATGGCCCTCTTTTATAACTAACCTTGTTGCATGTGCAAGATGGATAATCAATAGATCATGGGATTTAATCTGATATGTTCCCCGCTGGCTCACATATCCTAAATGATAATACTTTAATTACTACGTGGTCGACGAGATGCTGACACATGTTTAGTCATGGATATCAACCCCACCGTCACTTTTCATCCCGACACTCCAAGTTTTATGATCAATGGTGATCATTAAAAGGGAAGAGTTGATCATTGTCATTCCCTGCCATCTCGCTCAGGGAAGGTGCAAGCTTGTTGAAAGCTGCAAAGTCCGTGAGAAGTCACCACGTATGTCCTACGACTACTAGCATGTGGATCTCACAAGTACATGAAAGAATATCTAGTTGGCACATTTCTATTGGCCAATTTGTTCAAGATGGAACAACGATCAAATTCAAATATGATTGACTTAATTTGAGTCGTCCAACATGGCCATCTTGGTTGAAGATCAATGGTACACATTCAAAACTATGAGTACACCCATTGTAAATGTTTTGCTTCGTGTGAGTGAGCAGTAATGGTGGAGGTGACTCATAAATCTACTCAATTTCCATCATAATATATGAATATGGTTAGTTCTAGACATGTTGGGAGAAAATTGAAAAATCAAAAGCGGCTTGCAGAGTTCGTCCTGACTGCCATTAGGGTTATTGCAATTGAAATCTGTAAGTACAATAAATGAAATTTTATGCTTTACTTCAATTTTCTGAATTAGGGTCGTATTTCAATTTTCTTTCTATGAAGGTTTTTTATTACTTTGTTTTAATTGCTTAGAATTAGGGTTTATTCCTTCTTTAAAAGTTGTAGTCTCGTGAAACCTTTTAGAATTAGCATTCACATTGAATCTTAGGTCTGAATTAGGAGGCTGGTGGTTGAAACCTTTCTCTTTGAAACCTTGGTCTGCTTAAAATTCATGGCTCCCAAAGTACAAATGGCCACCCCTTTGACCCAATCCAAAACATTCTCCCAGGATGTGATTGACCTATTTCCCTCCTCTACAAATAAGAAACCTAAAGGAAAGGTCTTGTTTTATGGCCCTACTATTAAAGAGGGAGTGGTGGATAAATAGTGTTTCCTAAAGAATGTTGAATTGCCTTATACTGGCTGGCAACTCTTTCAGCATTGGTTGAGGAATAGGAATCTTGGAGCCCCTCTCTGTAATCCCTTGAGGTTACATATGGGAAAATTAGTTGTTCCCAATGTGTAGATGAATGTGGATCTTCTGAAAGATATCACCTCAAGGTATGATCCAGTTTCTAGGGTTTCTAGGACATTTCATGGGAAGGATATGGTAAAGATAATTAGGAAATAAATTCAAGATTTTTTTTACTTGCATGAGTGGAGTCAGGATTTGGTCTCTCTAAATATGGACGATATCAGGAAGGAACACAACAATACCAAAGTATTCATTAGGAAAAAGATGTTTCCCTTGCATACTATTGTAACCAATACTAGGAAGCATATAAATAAAACCAAAATTGGTGAGAAGGAGCTTGAACCCTTCCCAATGAGCTATTTTGTGAGCTATTTTAGGAAAATTGTATACTCCTTGTACCAAATCATTTTTTTTCCCCACCTGACACACTGAAGAAAGAATATAGCTATCTACCAACTCACCTGCAACACCCAGCTTATAATATAGTCTATGATTATGCCACTTACTTGGAAAAACATATCCAAAAGGGTTTATTTTAGCTAAAAGAAGGGAAGCAATGGGTGAAATTCTGGTGGTATTCACTATTAATGCATATGTTCTTGCATAAAGGGTAGAAGGTTTTTGAGAAAGATATAACATTGAAAAGGAGGGGAAAAGGTATTGATTTTCCTATTCAATGTTGGGCACAGATTTTGGACAAGCATGATCCAAAGTATAATTATGTGATGTTCTGAAATTATTTTTCATCAAGAATAAGGAGGTCATTGATCTATTAACCACCAAGAATTCCTAAATAAATTCATGAATTCTTGAAGCCTATGGACTTGAGGCCAGACTTGAGTTTTAGTCACAATTGGGGAGACTTGATATTATACCTTGAGAAAACAATTTTCAAAGTATATGGAAATGGTCTAGATCTATATGTTTTGTTAAGGGATGTGCCACTAAGGATAGGGTTTCTTGAAATCATGAGATAGTTGGGAGCTTCACAAATGGTACACTTACCTAATATAGCAAGGAAAGGTTCATTCTTTCTAGAGTGGACAATGTTTGTTGATTATGTTCTGGTGAAAGGGGCATGGAAGCAATTAATACATCTGTTGGTGCCTTACAAGTTAGAGACTATGTGCCAAAGGAATCATGATCCAGAGGGATTTATTACCAAACTAAAAGTAGATAAGGGGTTGGGTAATTTTGTGCATATCTTTGATTATCTTGAAGATGTCATTAGGAAAAAATTTAGCTTTCAAGAGCAGGATGAAAGGAAACCTAAGTACGTTGCTTATAGGAAGATGTTAGAAGAAAAATGAAAGAAGGATCCTAATTATAATCCTTTGCCAAATATACCTGATGAATTTAGTCAGGCCATGTATGCTATGAATAATTTTTAAAATATAGTTGGTACATTGAGGGAGCAACGGGAGGTTACAAACAAAGGAAAAGCTAGAGTGGTTGAAGAAGAGACCACTATAACATTGGAGGATAGGCCTACTTACCAACCACCCAAGCAACTAAGAATATACTACAGGAGGAAGAAAGCAATAGATGAAGAACAAACCTTGCCGACCCCTATTACCTCTGAGGGATCCAAAGAAGCTTCTCCTGAGAGTGTAATGCCATCACCTCCAAGATAGGTTCCTCTATCTGTAATTGAGCTTGATTCACCCCCAATAAGTCCTACTCCATTGTAGTAGCCACCCCTCAAGAAACAAAGAACTAAGGCAAGAGGAGTGGTTGAATATTTTGATACACATGAAGATGATATCCTTATCACTCCTGAGGATATGCAAAAAGGAATGCCTCCTTTTATAGGGGAAATTACCTCAAGTTTAGGAAAAAGTAGTATTTGGTTGGGAAAACTAGACATCAGTGATCTAAATAGTGCAGATGACCTGAGGATTGAAGCTTGCAAGGAGTTTATGAGAGATGACTCCTTTGTTCAAACATCTGCATTTAGCTATTTCCAGTGGAGATCCAAAGCTATAGAATATGTAGAGAAAGTGGCCACTGAAAGGAGCTTGCATCCATAGTTACCAGAAAGTGTCATTCAAGCCAATGTGAGGAGAATTATGAAGAATGAATTCACAAAGATTAATGCCCAGGATGGCAGAGAGTTGGTAAAGAAGTGTGGTGTGTTATTTCTATCAGAATGGGATATTGATAATGATATAGTCCTAGATGTTATGAGGAGGGTTGAAAGGCCTCTATTGCAAATAAAAGAGGAGTTGGATATGGCACTTTGAGGGTCTCCATTTAGTGAAAATTGTGATGCATTATAAATATGGCTATTGTCCATGGGATCCAGGAAACCAATACGCGTTGAGTCATCACATGTCAATGGGAAATTACTTGTGAGAAGAGTTGTTGATACCCCTGCCTTATAGGTAGTTGACATGTCAGTTAATGTTGCTAGATTCACTAAAGAAACTATAGAAAACATCACCCTTGAAAGGGAAATGACTTCACGAACAAGTACCATGAGCTACTCAATGAATATGATAGAAGTCAACAAAAGGTAGTTGTGCTAGAGACAAAGCTGGCATTTTATAAGCAGAAGGAAGAAATACAGAAAGATCAAGGTCAGGCCAGCTCAAGTCGCCCATCTCCATCTTCTCCAATGGAACCTTCTCAATCTCCCCCTCAAGATTAGTCCTAGACAATGGTGCCATATAATTTGGGAAAAGAGCCTCTTTTAGTGGAGGAACCAAGCAAATCAGGTCCCAGTTCATCTATTCACCTACAAGGGAACAACTTCTTTCGCAAGTTGAGATATATAAGAAGTTGTTGGAACAGACACAAGACTCAATGTATGAGAACATCTAAAATATTTTTCATACTGTCTTGGAGCATCTAAATATGAAGATCTAGGCCAAACTGAATAGTGTGCAAGACAATTACGCCCTGATGATGGGAGCAATAGGATTATCTCAAAGAGATAAGGAATTGGCTATGCCAATCTTGAACAAGTGGATTCCAAGGGTTGAGAGATTGAAGTTGATAGAAATTGCAGCTAGCCAGCATGAGGATAAATACCCTAATGTACTTCCAACATATACATTTGTGTGTGAACTAAGTGATCAAAAGTTTCAGGGATACATAGCTCCATTAGAGTAGAAGATAAGAGAATTAAAGGCTCATTATGATCTGGAAGATATGTCACTCTTGCCAAATATTCAACTCACCAATAGTGAACTAAAGCCATTGGAAATTTGGAAAAAGGAGATGGATGATGTTATTTCTTCCCAAGTGAATCAAATTTGAAAAGAGGTTAACATTAGTACCTTTAATGACACTTTGGGAAATTTGACATTTATTATCAGCTTTCTGGAAGATTTTGACAAGGAATCCAACTCTGTGATGGCTAAGTATTCCCCATGCAGGAAGAAGTTGGATGAAATCATTGATTTCAACTAGCCATCTGATCAAGAATATGAAGAATGGGGAAGGGTATCGGTTGGTTGATTGGGTCTGTAAACATGGATGTGAAACATATAATTGGTCAAGTGTAGTAAAAGTTTGGCCTCAAAAGTTACAATGTATAAAATGTATGTTTCATAAGTAAATATCAGTTGTTAATGATGTGCAATGTTGACCGGGATGCTAACTAACTTTTTTCGTTGCATCATTTTGTCATCTTTCTCTCAATGAATTGGACATGCTGCAAGTTAGAAGATTTTTTTTTGACATGTTCCTTTTGGGAAGATGGTTTTGCTTCTTACAACAAATTTAAATAATCTTTGTCTCATGTGTATTCCATCCAATTTGAAGAATGTAAATATAATTGAATTAGGGAATATGTTTTGTATTGGTCCAATTGGAATGTGACATGTGTACATCTGGCTTGAGCCTTGTTTTTTCTCCCTTATTATATAAAAGGGAATTTAGGGCCATTTATGTGGGTCTTTTGTTGAATTCTAGAATTGAATTGCAAAATTGAGAACAAAGAGTGGATATGTTAAGTCCTAGTATAATGCTTTGAGTCTATATAGTAGATTTTTTCAAATGTATGGTTCCTGAGCATACTTGAATGATAATGGAAATGTTTTGAGTCTATAGTCTCTCCATTTAGATCTATACTCGAATTATTAATCAAAATTTTGATCAAAGATCATTTCATTAATTGTCATCATTTTCTTAATATGATATATGTTTTGGTTTTAGCTTTGGTTCATAGAATGGGTTAAAATGCTTAAATCAACTCGTAAATTCATGTGCAGGGTGATTGGATGTTATAAGTAGTCTTTAAAGTTTGGTTACAGAATTGTGAATTGCAAAGTAATATCACTAAGATCATGGGTGTTTAGAATAAAACATACCTTATATTTTAATTTTCTTAGACTCCTTTCCTATAGATAGTTGCACTGATCTTAACCCCTTTACATCTTTCTTTTGGTTCCAGTTACCCGACTTGAGAACAATCTTTTAAAATAATCATTGATCTATCTTTAATTTATTGTAATTTGTGTTGTCTTATATTCTCGGATTAGGATGAATAATTCATTCAAGGAAATGCCAACTTCTTGAGTAATTTCATCTTATTAGTCATTGGTGAGAATATATCTGCTTGAATATGCTATGTATACATGAATTGTTTGAAAGAATTGTATAATGTACATTGTGGGACCACCCTCTTGGGTTTAGCAGAGCCCAAAGTGCAGGAGATAAAGTGATTAGTCCTATATCTTGTTCATTGGTCAATTATCTTGTAGGTATTGAATAATTGAGTTTGGTAAACTCATAGGTATTTGGAAAGATCTGATTGGCTCATTGAAAACAACCAACAGGACCTATCTTGTGCTATGCAATATTCATAGACCACCAACACAATAGGGAGAAGTTGTCAAAGTAATAAATCTTAAATGCTATGAGATTGTGCCACATCTATATTTTTTTCTAAATCAAAAATTTCCAAACAAACTACTATGTGATAATTAAAAAAGAGTTGAAACGTTGAGGGTACTAGGAAAATTTATACCTTTTTAAAAAAATGTCTAATTTAAAACATGTATGCTACAATTATAGTGACCTTCAAGTAGATATTGATTTACAAATAAAATAACCCAAACATTCATATAGACAAAGCAACCATCAAAATTATAAAAGTGTATGAGAAGAGAGGAATAAAAGTATACTTTAATTTTGTGTAACTTCTACAATTGTCCTTTCAAAATCCAAGGCATGTTGGGAGTTAAGTTGTTTCAACCTTTGTAATTTTCTAGGATTAAAATATTAATTTAATTATGGTTATGTTATAATTTCTTGCTCATATTAATTTTTCATCTAATATGACTTGGCATGGTGAGTTGTAAGTGTATTAGAAGTTGACATGGAATGCAACATGGATGTTGTGGTCCCCATGAGGCAATGTAGGTGTCCCACATTGGGAAGAGATTCCTTGACATGTGTCGAAACCTTTAAGGGATACTTAAATGATGATTCTATAATGAATTTATATGATGATAGATTATGGCATATTCCTATGATGATCTTATGATGCATAAGAGCCAAATTCTATGATAGATTAGAAAAGTGTTGTGGTTGTGGTTTTTAAAGAACCAAGCAGATCTCATCAAACATCTATAATTTTTCCCTATTCAATTCTTAAATACTCAAGATATGATTGGACAACGAACAAGAGGAAGCTAAAATTCTTCACTCCTACACTTTAGGCTCTGCAAAACCTAGGAGGGTGATCCCACAATGTGTATCTTGCAATATTTCTACACAATTATATCACACATTGCATAATAAATAGATACATTCTCACTGAAATTCTAAATAGATGAAATCCTTCAAGAAACTGCAAATTCCTTAAGAGGATTAAACACCTAAAGCTGAGAATACCACACAATACTAACCTCAACAAACCTGTAAATTGATTAAATGTTTTTTTATAAATTTTATTCTCAAATTTAAGCACTAGAACCATAGGATATGCACTTAACACCTTTAGATCAATGTCTTATCTTAGGGTAGGGGGTCAAAACACAATAAGCTAAACTATAAGGTGATTTTTAATTCCAAACAGTCATGATATTTGTGAAATTTCATTACAATTCACATGTCACATACTCAGAATCTATGACTACTTATCATATCCACTAAAAATTTATATGAATCCATGCTTTAATCAAGGTATTTTAACTAATTCATTAAACCAGAGCAAGAATTAAAAAATATTTCACTGCAAAACAACAATGAAAATTAATGAAAGGATCATTGATCAAATTTTCATTAATAACTCATATGGAATATTATAGATGGAGAGACAATAGAGTCAAAATGTTTGCATCATTCATTCAGACATGCTTGAAAACCACCCAATTTACAAAATCTACTTGCTTAACTCAAAACCTAAGATACAAAATCAAAATATATTTTCTCTATATTCTTAATTTGCATTTTTAGATCTAGAATTCAGAAAGTCACCCATATAAATGACCTTAAATTCCCTTTTATAAGAACAAGGGAGGAAAACAAGCTTCAAGCCAAAAAGTGCACATGTCACATTTTCATTTGACAACCTATACCAATCATTCCATGAGAAATGGTTACAACAAACTGAAAGAATATTATCCATTGAGACAAAGGTTTCCTTTTAGTTGGTGGAGATTCCCACACCTTCCAAAAGGTAGTTTTTTGAAGAGAGTGGTCTTCAAACTATTGCAACATCTTTATTCTTTTTAGAAAAATGACAAAAGGCATCCAAAAGGAGGGAAAAGGTGGATCAAAATCCATATCAGCATCCAACACTAGTCCAAGTCATCAATAGTCATCACTGTTATATTTTGAACTGGGAGAAACATATCTTTTATACATTACATCTTTTGAAGCTAGGCCTATACTATAATTGACCATCTGATTATGTTCCCCATCACTGTCTCTATAGCTCCAATTCATCAATGAATGTCTTCTTCCATAATTCATATGCTATGTCAAGAGGCCAATTAAAATTCAATAACTCCATCCATCTTCTTTCTGTAGGGAGCATTTTTTCCATCACTAAATTGGATTCTTTATCAAAATATTCTAGGAATCTAATGGTGAAAGACAAATTCTCAAGAGTAGTCTTCAATACATCAATGTCAACACTCCCACATATTAATGATGCTTGGGAAACAATTGTTGTATCCAATTGATCTTCTCATTCCTGTAGAGGTTTTACCTCATCATAAGTGCATTGGATATTAGGAAACAATATCAAATCTTCCTCATCAAATTTTTCCTTCAACTCTTTTAATTTCACCTCCAAAGGAGTAGCATACCCTTAAAAATTTTATTCTTTAATCTCATTAATGAATTTATAATTTGGGCCAATCTTTGGATACTTATCCCTCTGATGTGTTGACCCAAATGCAACAAGTTTCAAGTTATCAACCCTATGAATCCATTTGTCTAGGATTGGGGTACATAAGTCCTTGTATTTTTGAGACAACTTTATTGCTTGCAACATTAAAGAATAATTGGAAAGAATAATATTTAGTTTACCCTGAATCTTCTTATTCAAATGCTCTAAAATAGTATGAACAATCTATGAATTATTCTCATACATGGTATCTTGAACCTGTGCAAAAAAATTCTTATACACTTCAATTTGCAAAAATGATTGCTCCTTTGTGGGCTCATTTGATGGAGCTACACCTAATTTGCTTTCCTTCTCAACTGCAAGTGGTTCTTGGACCAAGTCGTATGGTATTATTTCCCAAGGAATGTTCTAGAGGAGGAGGAGGAGATTGAGGATGTTCTATTGGAAAAGTGGGTGTAGCATGAATTGAGCTAAATGGGCCTTGATTCCTCAATATTTCCATCAATTCCTTTAATAGTGCTAGCTCTATTTCCAATTTAGCTACCCTTTATTGACTCTTATTGTACTCATCAATAATTTCATTATATTTTCCTTTGTATAAGTCTCTATTAGCAGTGACACTCTACACTATTTCCTTTATGAATTTAGCAACATTTATTATCATTTCAGCTGCTTCCAATGTTGGAGTATTAGAAAATCTCCTTATAATCAATTACCCACTAAAGTTAGCTACTTTTGTAACTCTTGGCTTCCTCGAACCCAAAGATAATGACCAGAGGGCCAAGGCATCCCATTTCTCACTAAATTCTGACCCTTTTACTACCAATTTGGCCTCTTCCTCTATCTGGAACAAGGGCCTTTCATGCCTACTTATTGTATCTAGCACAATTTCATCAACAATATCCCATTTGGGCAGCAATAATACACCACTTTTTGGCACAAGTTCTCTTCCTTCTTCAATTGTGATACCTTGGAATTCCTTCCTCATTAACTTCCTTACATTTTCTTGAATAACTTCCTCATGAAATTTTGGATGCGGGATCCTCTCTTTTGCCACATTCTCTGCATATTCTTGAGCCTTAGCTCCCCTTACAAAATATTTGAATGCTTTATTCTCAATAAAAGAGTCATCTTCCCTAAATCCCTTGCAGGTTTCCTACCTCAAGTCATCTACATTGTTCAAACCACTTATATCAACCTTTCCGAGTCTAGGGATACTTTCTCCTAAGCTTGATGCAACCCCTCTTGGGGGAGAAGGAATTCCTTGTTGCATCTCTTCAAGTGTAACCAAGATATCATCTTCATTTGTTTCAGGGTAATCAACTACCCCTCCCAACTCAATCTTTTTTTCTTTTTGAGTTGTGGCTGCTCTGATGGAGATGGACCTCTTGGAAGTGAATCAAGATCAATTGTAGTAGAGGAAGCTTGTCTAGGAGGAGATGGTGTTGACCTCATAGGGGAATATGCCCTTGACCCCTAAGATGTAGTAGGGGTTGGAAGTGTTTGTTTCTTCTTTACTACCTCCTTCTTCTTGGAGTACAGTTTGACCTTTGGTGATGGAAAATAAGAGGGTCTCTCCTCCAATTATTTTTTTGGTTCTTCTTCAATGGCCATTTCCTTCCCCTTATCAGTGATTGTGTGTTCCTCCCTCAAAACACCAACTATGCTCTAAAAAATTTCAAGAACATACATGAATCTATTTAACTCTACCTTAATGTTGGGCAAAGGATCATAGTTGGGATCTGATCTTTGAACCTTTTCCACCATCCTGATGAAGGCAAGATACATAGCCTTTCTTTCATCTTGGAGTTGAAAATAAAATATATTCCTAATGACATCTTCAGGATAATAAAATTTGTGAAGAATGGAGCCACTCCTATTGTTTTCCTTCAAGGAATCAATGAAGCCCTCAAGGTCATGGTTACTTGGGAACACTATTTTCAATTTGTATGGTGCAAGAATCTATCCCAAGTACTTCCATCCTCCCTTGACCATTACAAAGTTTGCAAATATTGTCCATTTAGGGAAGAATGAGCCCTTCTTTTGTTACTCTCGCAGATGTGCCATTTGTGTTGCCCCTAACTATCTCATAATCTCAAAAAATCCAATCCACAATGGAACATCTCTTAGGAATGCATGTGGATTCACATTTGTGTCATATACCCTAATAATGGTTTTGCTAGGATATGAATGATGTCCCCCGAATTATGAGCTATCTTCAAATTAGGACTCCTCTCCAAGGGCCTCAAAAAATCATGTATCTCTTTGGGGATCCTTGGTGGATCACAAATCAAGAACTTCTTTAGTTTTGAAGCAAAAACATTGTGGAAAACCACATAGTCCAATTCGAAATAATCTTTGTCAAGAATTTGAGTCCAACACTGAGCTAGCAATTCAAGATCACCCTCTACTTTCCTTAATGTCAAATCTTCACTAAAATTATTTTCTCCCTTGTATAAAAACATACACAACAAGAGGGAATACCACCAGAATCTAACCCAATTCTTCCTTGCCTTTAATGCAAGAAAACCTTGATAAATGTTTTCTGCCAAGTATGTGGCATAGTCATAAACTACATTGTAAGCTACATGTTACTAATGTGCTTCCATATACATGTAACCCCTTGGCATGGTGGTTGGTGGATCATAACTAATGATTTGGCACAAGGAGTACACTATCTTCTTGAAGTAAATGGAAAATTACTTCATGGGAAAGGGTTCCTTTTCATTTTTACCAATCCTTATCTATTTTCTAGACTTCCCAACAATAGTACTTGTAGTGTGTATGGGTAACAATGTTGTCCTAAACAAAACCTTAGTATTCTCATATTATTTTTTGAAAGTATCAAGATCAATGGGGATCATCTCCTCAATCCACTCATGTAACTTGAAAACTTATGCAATCTCTTCCTTGGTTATCTTAACCATTTTAGCACCATCGCAAGCCCTAACCACTCTAGAAATGGGGTCATACCTTGCAGCTATGTCTTGAAATAGGTCTACATCCATGTATGCATTTGGGACGACCAGCTTCCCCATATCCAAACTCTAGGTGTTACAAACATGGACTCCACAACTTTTGTTCCAAAACTAGTTTTGGAACAATTGCCATCTAGTGTAGGGAAACTTGGCATCCTTGATAAAAAATTTATTATCCAGTAAACCCTCTTTAATATTAGGACCTTGAAATAAGGCCATTCCCTCGGCCTTCCTGTTGGTTGAGGGTTTTAATTTATCAATAATGTCTTGGGAGATAGTCCTGGATGTGGTTTTAGAACTAGGAACTTGTGCTTTGGGCACCATTGGTAACAAGGTGGGTTTAGACTAATCTAGGGTTTTCACACAAAGAGGTTCAAAACCTAGATTTTCTATTTAAAACCTAGGTCATGGCTCGAAGGTACAATTTCAATAGTTTTGACAAAAATTCACAACTTATACACAATTCCAAACCACTATAAAGAAACTAAAAACCTTGCACACCAATTCAATTGGAAGACAATGAATATTTACCCTAATTCAAGACAATTTGAATAAATCATAAAGAATGTCATTTGTTTTACTTACAACTTTTTCGCTTGAGGGAAGCCCTAATTTTGATTGCGTTGAACTCTGGAATGCTCTTCTCAATCTCCTAGATGCTTCAAACTCATTTGCAATCTTCAATTATGTGTAAAACCAATATTTTATGTGCATTTAGGTAGAGATTGGGTAGCTCTAGTTGTCTTTTCCACCATTACTACTCACTCATGCGAAGTGAATGGCTCTCATTTTCACATATTTGATTTTGAATATCAGTCGTCGATCTCCTTGTGAGGTGGCACTTTGGATGATAGATTGAGTCAACAAGTTTTGAATTTGTGCCACCATCATTCACCTATCCCTTGGCCAATTGAATTCTATCGGTTGGAATACTAACTCATTCGTTATGTGGGCTCCACCTTCTTTTCCAAGCAGTGGAAGAAATCCACGTGTCGTTCGCCCACTAACCCCACTACTTTTCATAAAACATTATTTTATTCCCACGGGGTGAGCGAGGAATGGTTGAGATTAAATCTCAATGTTGCATCTTGATCATCGATTTAAAACCTTAAGGCTTTGAGTATGTGAGTGGAGAACATGCCCCAAACCTATAGTGGAACACATGTCTTTACCCCATTGACCCCGTAGCATTTCAGAAATTATTATTTTATTCCCATGAGGTTGGCGAGGGACGGAAAGGATCAAGTCCTCCAATCTAACATTCAAAAAATCTGCACATGTATAAAAAATTGTTTTAAAGAAGGGGACCTAACTAGGTTGACGAGACTAAGACACTTGAGATTAATGACTTGAGACTTAATTCATTCTTAACTTAGGAAATATTTCCACTCGACTTAGGAAGATTAAAGCAATGGTAATGTTGGATTACCGACAAACCTACACCAATGGGCCAGTAATAATATGTTTGTGATGGCTCAAGTTGTAACTCAAGTGACTAGTAATTGGGTGTAGCAAGTCAGTGAAGAAATAGAATTCGTAGGGTTTAAGAATATACAAATATGAAATGAGGGATTTCTAACCAAAACCATGAACCCTACGCTAAGGCAAAGAGGCAACAAATCATCACAAAGCAAGGAACCAACTCAAAATTTTCAAAATTCAGAAGCTCTACTAGTGGCTAATGCTTGAGGATGCATACCCCTAGTGGGTATGGAAAGAATTAGATCTCATGATTGAAGTAGACCAACATAAAGAAACAAAAACCCATGAGCTTTTCAGGACAGGGCAAGCAAACGCAACCAGAGGAAAACACACCAAACCTATATACAATAATTATAAGATTGTACTGTGTACATGGAAACAACCTATTCCAAGAGAAATAGGGCTTCAAGAACTATCCATGTATTGGAAGCTGTAGAAGTTCACCTATTAAGGATTGCAAGAAGTATGAATCCTCTCCATGTGTATCTACAATTAGATATGGGCCCAACCACAGAGGATCAAATTTTCCATGTTTTCCTTCATCTTCCATCCTTGCATTCGACATTAGGAGCATGTGTCCCACTTCAAATTTTCTTTCAATGGCCTCCTTATCATACAGATGCTTGACTTGAAGCTACAACTTTTCATTTCATTTATGAGCTTCCCTTCTAGTTTCATCGAGCTTAACTACCTCCTCCATTATGTTTTGCATCTCATCATAGATGTCTATGTCATAGTCCTGAACAACCTTCTACATTTTCAACAAGTTGTGAAGTGTCCTAGCTTCTATCCCATATACAAGGTTGAATGGGGATTTCCCAATGACCTTCTTGATAGTAGTCCTATCAACCCATAATGCAAGTTTCAATTTTGAATCCCATTCCTTTTTATTCTTCTCAATCATCAGTTTGATAATCTTCATCAGACTCTTGTTGTTGGATTCTACTTGTTCATTCCCTTGAGGATGATAGGGAGATGAATAAGAGATACATATTCCATGCTTACTGCAAAAATCAATGAATTCCTTTGATCTGAATCACATGGAATTATTAGAGAAATCCTTTATGGGACACCAAATCTAATCAATTTATTATTCATCAAAAAGTTAATCACTACTTTAATTGTTTCTTTCCTTGTGGGGATTTCTTCCACCCACATTGTAAAATAATATGTTGTAACAAGTATCCAAGAGTGTCCCCCACTAGAATTCTCTAACATTTCACCAATAAAGTCAATGCCCCATTGTTGAAAAGGAGCTTGAACTAAAATTGGTCTAAGAGGCAGATTACCTGAGAACTTCAAATTTCCAATGAATCTTTGGCATGCATCACATTTCTTAACAAATCTATGAGTATCCTTAAACATAGTTGGCCACCAAAATCTTTCTCTTAGTATTTTATGAGCAACTAGCAGTTTTTTCCATGTAGTGACCTCCACATGCTCCATTATGCATTTCATTTAGAAGTTCTTCTGCCTGATCTCCATCTACACATCTCAACAATACACCCTTTGGGCTTCTCCACTAGAGTTCATTATCAATAATGATGTATTTAATATCCTACATCTTTAGAGTTCTTCTCTCATTATTAGGCATTCCTTAAGGGAATTGCATAGTCAACAGGTATTCCACAATTCTTTTGTACCATCCACAGGTCTGCATGTCACTCATAGGTGAAACATTTTCATGTTTTAGTTGCTTTATCTGGTTTGCTTCTATTTTTTTCTCATCCATAAACTTAGCCAAACCTTGACCTCTTACCATTTTTGTAATATGGACATCAATATTGATCTCTTGGATCTTGTTGATCCATCTACATCTTCGGCCTCTGGTCTCTTTCTAGGTAAAAATATCTTTAACTACTACACTTGGAACATATGCGACCATAGTTGCTCCCATCAGATATGTTTTAAATTTTTTTACTGTAACCTTAACCAATGCATAGGCTTTCTTTTCTGTCATGTCATACTTAAGCTCAATAGCCTACAAAGATTTGTTGGAGAAAGAGACATGCTGCTCAAAGCCTTCATTATTTTTTTGTAGTAATACTCCTACCATAGTATGAAATAAAGCAAAAGTAAATATTTGAAATGGATTTGAATAATATAGTTACTTAAGCACATCAACCTCCTTGATGGCTTGTTTTATAGCTTGAAAAGCTTTAGAGGTATCTTTTGTCCATGCTAACTTTTCACCTTTCTTTAAAATTTTGGAGATGGGTCTAACAATCTCAACAAATTTAGTGACAAATCTTCTCACAAAATTAATTTTCCAAAAAAAATAATTGAATCCCCTTTGCATTTTTAGGTTGTGGAATTTTTTCTATTGCTATGTCACATTCTAGATCAATCCTAACCCCATGTTTAGAGACAATGTACCCTAAAAGCTTACCTTCCTTAACCCTAAAAATATATTGCTTAGGATTCAAGGAAATTCCATATTCCAATGCTCTAACAAATATCTTCTCCAAATGTGTACAATGATCTTCTTCCTTCTTACTATGTACAATCAAGTCATCTTGGTATATGGCTAGGAATAAATCAATGAAATCAATAAATGCCACATCCCTAGCTCTCTAAAATGTTGCACTAGCATTGACTAAACCAAATGGAATTCTCGCATACACATAGGTTCCCCATGGTGTAGTGAATATAGTCTTATATTGTTTAGATTCTTTTACCTTAACCTGGTTGTAGCTTGAGAACCCATCCATCATCGATAGCAATTCACACCCTGTCACCTTCTATAACATAACCTCCATATTATGCGGTGGGTAATTGTCTTTCAAGGATGATACATTCAAGTTTCTAAACTCCACATAGAGTCTCAGGTCACCATTCTTCTTCCAAACTAGAACCAAATTATAAACCCATAAAGAATTCCTTATAGGATTGATAATACCAGCATTCCTTAACTTCTCAAGTTCTTGCATTTTAGGCTCCAATTTTGGATTTATTGGTCTCAGCTTCTGCATAAAAGGTTTGGCATCTGGTTTCAAAGGTATCTCATGCTGAAAAAGATCTTCCCTATAAGATTTTAGGTCATCATATGACCAAGAAAACACATGTCTATATTTTCTTAACAGGGAAATCAACATGGTTTTGATATGTGGTTTCATCTTCTTCCCTATATATACCTTCTTGGGAGTGTTCTTAGTTCCAAGATTAATTTCCTCTAAATATTCCTTGTGAGAAGATGTCTTCTTAACATTTTTCTTATCAGTGCCATCGAAAACCATTTCTAATGCAACCAACCCTTTGGGAATCTTGTTAGCTTTCAATTGGATAACTTCATTCCCAAACAATGTTTATTTATCATCAACATCCACCACCAATGCATCGAAGTCAATTTCCTAACTTTCATACTAATCAATACTATAGCTTAGGGAAAATTACCAGGTTAGCATTATATGGATAAGAAAACTAAGCCTAAGAAAAGTAATAATGAACAATGGAGTGAAAGCATGAAAACAAGAACAATATTACCAAATTTCTTCAATCTCCATGAATCACCTTCATTGCACCTTCTCTATTTACTGTAAAATGATGTTTTCCCTCAGCTTTGTGATGAGCAACCTATGACTATGACAATGTCCAAAGAAAATGTTGAAGGATTCTATCTAAAAGCTACACAATGCAAGTATGAAACTATGAAGCAAGCCTAAAGTATGAAAATTTCTAAAGTACGAAGTCACAATGTCAAGAGATTAAGAGATTAAGATGTATGAAGTATGCCAAATGAGGCCAAATTTTCCTTTTTACAGAAAAGTCAATTTTGGATGAATGGCCAAGATTGTTAGATGAGAAATGCCCTAAGATCAATGGTTAAAATTGAATATGACAACCCACAATTATGGTTAGGGAAACATTAGGGTGAAATTTGAAATGAAGGGATGTGATTTGATTTTAGAAAATCAAATCAATGGACAAGGTTGCATGTGACAAGGAGATAAGAATGGCACAAAAAAAGAAAAATTAGCTAAAAAATCAAATAATAATAGAAATTATTTGATTTATGAAGGAAAGTTGATATTTTGAATTAAAAATTAATTTAATTCAAAGGTGGTGGGGCCATGTGACATTAAATAATTAATTTAAATTATTTACTTGGAGAGTGAAAATTAGAAAATGGAAAATTTTAAATAAATGTCTTTATTTAAAATTAGAAAAAACCAAGGTGGATAATAATTAAATAAATTATAGAAATTTATTTAATTATAGGATATTAAAAATTAATGACGTATTTAAATAAATAAATAAAGTTTATTTATTTAAATACTAAGGAGGAAATAATGGACAAAGGATCATTAAATAAATTTATGAATTTATTTAATTATAGAGGAACATAGGAAATTAGTGACGTATTTAAATAAAATAAATGTAATTTATTTATTTAAATAGTCAGGAGGAATAAAAGATATGAATTAATTAAATAATTAAGAATTATTAATTAATAGTTGAATTTGGACTATAGGACAAATAAAGTGTACAGGCCTAGGTCAATTTTATGTGTACATTTTTCCCCTCTTTTTCATAATGCAGTTTATCGCATTGTGACAAAGAAAATAAGTCAAAAATATTCCTTAGTGAAAAATAGGATGAGGAAGAATGATGAGGAGATAGTGGTATGCCCCCTCAAGAGAACAGGCGGATTCTAAGAACACAAGTGTGCTCTCGAAATTGATAAAAGGACTAGAAGACAAAGGGAAATAAAACAAGGATAATGAAGATGCAAACTAGAAGAAATGTTAGAGGGGAAAGGGTATGTGTAGGATCATGATGGGCCAAAAAGTGCCAATATGATGGGTATGTGGCTGATGACTATTTTTTTACCCAAAATTGATGAAACAAAAAGGATTTTTAAAGGAGATTTTTAGCTTTCCACCGATATAAATTATTCTTTACTTTGAATTTAATGAGTAATTATTATTCATTTTCTATTCAAATTATGACTAAAGTCCTTATTGATAGGCTGATTGAAAAAAATCTATAGCTTTCAAACAGTATCACATTTTTTGAATCCAAAACATGTGTCACATTCTATGCTTCATATACTATAGGATTAAAAAAAGAAAATTTGAATTTCATGAAGTTTTGACCAAGTTAAGGTGGTCAGACATATGATTTTTTATATTTTTTAAAAATTTGTAATAAAAAATTCATAATTAATTATTTTGCTTGGAGAGAAATTACAAAAACATATGCATCACATCGAAGCATGAATCCTCTACTTATATCTAAAATCTTATAAAAAAATATTATCATTTTATTATGGTTAGGGTGGTCAGACAGACACCTACTTCTTATTTTTCCCTGAAATTTAAGTACCACTATATTGAAATTTTAAATTTTCACCTAATAGATTTAAAAAAAAAAAAAAAAACTAGTAGTTTAGAAAATACATTCAATTTACAGATTCTACTCTTACATATTTTTGAAATAATATAGATAAATTATTCAAATTTTTACGTCAAGTTTCCTAACTCTGATTTTTCTAAATTTTTTGCCACTTAAGGGCCTATTTTTTCCATGATGATCCTGCACATACCCGGAAAGAAGAGTGGGATGGGAAAGAAACCTTCAATATTTTCCAAAGTACTAATAGGTGTTGCTCGAATCATCATTGGGTGGTAAAATGACACAAATGGACAAGAAAAACCATGGTATGAGATAGACCAAAGTGTGCAAGGTCATCCTCTTGCAAAACAAATAGTCGTAGACAAGGAATGTCCTAACTCATACTAAGGGTTAAGTTACCCCAGTCTTTTTGTCAAGACACACCAAAGACAACAGTCAAGAGAAAACAAAATAGGTCATGAAACGTCATCGTACATCTAAATCATTCATGGGACATTCTCGAGGTAGCTATTAACATGACCAAGAGACAAGACAATAAAGAGATAAGACAAAATAGATGAACAAAAATTAGCAGTCATTCAATGTGTTTTCCAATGTCGAAGGTTAATTGCTTAACAGTTTGATGATTGGACGGTTTGATGGTGTTGATGGTGCCTATCATTAGGAAGGACACATCCTGAAAAGGAAAATGAAATTTTGATAAGGTTCAAGTCCAAGAAGGACACATCTTGGAGAGAACCATAGAGTGACGAGATTGACATTGTTTTGGAAATTTGACTAATTTTGACTGTATGACTAACTAGACTATGTTGTTTGATTTTGGCTTAATGACCGATTGGACTACGTTGTCAGTGAGTTCATGATTTGGACGTTGACATTTTGAATGACTGTCTTGTGTTTGAGTTTGACTATGTCTAACTTATTTGATTGATGCGACTATTGTGGAAAAATTTGATGAATGTGACGAATGTCATGATTTTATTTGGACAAACCTAAAAGGACTAACCTAAAGTCTCGAGAGCTCAAAGATGAGTCTTGCCTATGTAGCAAATGTGTAAAGACAACATAGTTCAACAATGACTAAGACTAACACAACTGACATGATAGATTTTGACTCTGTTTTTGGGATTTTTGAGTGTTGGTTTTTTTTTTTTTGGATTTTGACATTTTTTATTTTTTGAGATTTTGACATGTTTTTATTTTTTTGGATTTTTGACATGTTTTTATTTTTTTATTTTTGACATGTTTTGATTTTTTGTATTTTTGACATGTTTTGAGAGGATCAAGACAAATGCATGTGAACGATGTCCATGCACCAGAATCTACAGACAAATGTGATTGTGTCCCTAGTCAAGTTGAATACCAATTAACTAGTGATGATGATGATGACGTTGTTGTTTGATGTGGGAGGTTGCATAGCACGATTGGGTGGATTTCTATTCAGAGCTGAATTGGATGATGGAGTATCTTTAAACTGTTTGACAAGGGAAAACCAAGATAAGCGATAGACATGAAAGGATGATAAGTTGCTTTGGTAAAATATAGGAGACATGAGGCTAGAAGAACTATCATATGATCTTCAAGGACTGTGTCACATAGGGATAATGAGGCTATGAAATTAATGACTTGATACTTCATGAATAGTTTATGATCGAAGGATAAACATGTCAAGAGTTTCCCCAAAGCATGATTTATGTTTGTACCCTAGTTATTATCAAGATCAAAGTAGGTGGGAAAATGGACAAAAATATTAGGGGTTAGATGGATAGATGGACATGTCATGAGGAAATGGCATGGGAAAAGTATGGGAGATGAGACAACTTGCCCCCAAGTGTAATGGTCCATAGAGATAATTTCCCTTACACATGATGTTTCTTTGCCATTTTTTCATCATGGTGCTTATCCAAAGCACCAAAGAATGGTTTTCACTATTAGATGAAATTTTTCTCTTTACTTTTTTTTTATGAT
>VDFB02030128.1:0-18937 GCA_007258455.2 Sequoia sempervirens
GTTCAATGGGCCTTAGTGCCCATGTTTTTCAGTAAGTATTATTTGTGCTCTGGAGGTGCCTGTATGATCTTCATCAAGTGGGAGATTGTTGGAAATATGTGCCTCAAACAATACAAGCTGAAACCTCCATTAGAGCCAAGTCAATGTGACATCTTCATTATCTGGCCAACTAGCAGTTTGATTCATTCTGTTTTGAATAGGTCACTGTGACCTAGCTTCTTTCTTGCCAAAAGGTTCATGTTGGTCTATCACTGTTACATAGTGTATTCGCTATGACCTCTTAGTGCTTGGGATACCTCTGGCTGATAGGCCATTCAATCGTGAATCGGGGAGACTCCTGGTGACCATGAGTTTCGGGAATTCATTTGCGTTCATTGGTGTAACAGGTTTGTTGCGTTATAACCTCTTAGCAAAAGCTAATGTCTCATTGATAGGAATACTGCTGGTGTCTTTGCCATAACATATGGCTCGGTGAGAAGTCCCAGCGAACAGTGAAGGTCATGCTGACAGAGACACAAACGTTCTTTAGAGTAACTTGAAGTAGTCGGAGAAACATCTTAGCGACTGAAGGATGTCTTGCCGATAGCCAATGGCTATCGGGGTAACTCAAAGGTCTTGGGAAGACATCTTAGCAAAGGTTAATGTCTTGGCGATAGATGAACACTTCGGGGTGAGTCCTATAGCTCGGTGTAAAGTCCTAGAAAAAGGTGTATGTCCTGGCAACTATTGATGGCTTTGGTGAAACAAATGATCTTAGAGAAACCTCTTGGCGAAGGTGTTAAGTCTTGCTGACTAGTGATTGGAGCTCGGTATGACTTGCCTTCTTCAGCATAATGTCTCAGCGAATCTGTTTGGACTTGCCGATAGTTGTATGCTTTCGGTGTAACTCAAGTTGCTCTATGAGACCTGTTAGCAATAGACAAAGTCTTGCTGACTATCCTATGGAGCTTGATATGACTTGTGTCTTTGGTATACCTTTGGTGACTCGCTATGATCTCCTGGCAAAAGCGGTAGGTCTGGATGATTGCTTGGTGACTTGGTGTAACTTATGGAGCTTGATAGAACGTCTTAGCGATAACTGAGACTCTTAGCAACATCGGTATGAAGGATATACGGCATCGGCAAGACACTGTTAGTGTCTCACCGAGATGCCAACACAGTGCGAATTATGTTGACCGACTAAGACCTTCCGATGTGGCATCTCATGGACGAATAGGAGCTGAATGTGAACAATTGGAAAACTGATGCGATTCGCGATGATTACGTGAGGATTCTATGAAACGAGTTTGACATGGATATACTGCGAGGGTGCTTATATTGTGTCCGGGTTGGTTATCGGTTGGATTCGATCAATAATTAAAGGTGTAGAAGAGTTCAAATAGTATCATTGTATGAATTTGATTAACGTAAAGGCGTAAACAATAAGGTTCTGTGCAGTTGATTTCATGGTGAATGCTGTTGTATAATGACATGCAGAAAGATAAGTCTAGAATTTGTATGTAATTTTTGTTACTGTAATACAAAGGGATTTCTCTTGGTGTGGTGGGTTTTTTTCTCGTAAGGGTTTTTCCATGTATATATGGTGTTCTTGTGTGATTGTCAAAACTTTGTTTCTATAATCTTTTTCATGAGTGCATCTTAACCCGGCTATAATTGTAAATTTTAAAGTGTATTTGCATTCTTTCACGAGGTATTGACATTAGGAGAATTGTTTTTCATATGTCTTTGTCACAATAGTGGTTTACAATGATTCCACTAAGAGGCAATTTTAAATTTGAGGAAATCACATATTTTTTTTAGAAAATATAATGATTTAATCCTTAAAAGTTCCATTTTGGGATTCCAGTTGAAGAGGTTTGATCAAGTCACCTTAAGGTCAAACCCCTTGAACTCGAACAGCTAGTTTTAAACCATACCTATAAATCGCGTCTCTCAGCTGCACCTATCAAAATCTTTGATAAAAATCACTTTTGATTTAGCTTTTGGGGGATCAAATGAATTCATTTAAAATTTATTTGAAATGATTATGGTATTCCTCAAAACAAGCTATCAATGAATATAATTTTAATATGTTTGAACATTAAATATTTTGTTTTTAAGTTTTATTAAACATAAGTTTTCAATAGACAAAGGGTTTAATTTATTTGTTTCCTTCATGTGGAAAAATAGAAGATTATCAAAAATTAGAAAATATGGAGTGCACTAGTTATTAGAAGTCCTTGATCCAACAAAAAAATAAAATAAAATTTTGACATATACAAAAAGTTCACAGCATTATACGATTGGCGTTATTGATTTGAATTGTAATTTGTTTGACTTTGAAACTTGATTAAGGAAAAATATTCAATAAAAACTATCTAACCAAATTGGAAGCTTTTTAGATATCAAGAGTTATAAATCTAAATTTGAAAAGAATTACTCTGTTTTCTCCTTCATGGAAAAAAGTTATGCATTATCACGATTAATGCGTCACTTTTTAAAAATGTTGTTTTCTGAAAATAATCAATTTTCGTGGGAGATGGAAAAAGAACTGCAATTTGATTCCAAAAATTTTGAAAAAAATATTTTTAGAGTCTACAAACAAAATTTGATGAGACTCTAGTTTGCACCATCTTCAAATTCCTCACAGTTTAGCCACTATAGGTGCCCGAATGTGAAGATTTAGTTAAAAATAATAATTTCAGTGTCCAGTTTGACCAAAAATTGTAAGCCACTATTATGGGAGATCACATCTATTAATTTTCCTTTCACCATAGCTACTGATAGGCCTTTTGAAGATTAGGATGGAATCAATCTAGATGTAAATGATTGGGGTAGCTCTTTTGACAATGAGGAGGATTCTTCATTGATGGAGATTATGCTTTGCTATCACTTCTGAGAAGATCCATAAAGAAAAAATTTTAGAAGTGTCAAGGGCTTTCCAAAAGTAGGGTTTTCTTGGTGCCTTTGGTTAGGGTTGTAAGAAAGGCTTCCTTCTCTCACTTATTCTTGTGAAAGTGACAGATCTAGAAGTGATGGTGGTTGTCGGGTGGTTAGTGTGATGTCTCAATCTACCAAGGTTGTGGCCCTTCTTCCGATGGTGGCTCTAGGAGATGATATGCCCAAGGCTAGCTTCAATGGCATGGGTGAGTTTTAGGTTGGGCACTCTGATGTGGCCTAGTTTCCCCCTCTTTCGACTATGGAGGGTTTTGTATTAGCCCTTTTTATTTTGAGTCAAGACTATGTGATGGGGGTTATTCCCCCTTTCGAAGTTAAAAAAAACCCAACACTTCTATGTCTTCTCCTTCCATGGTTTTTCAATTGGAAAAACAATTTATAATTTATAATTGTGTTATCGATAAATCAGCTTCAAAGATCACAAATGCTTTCATGGGGAAGTTTTTGGGGGCTAGGAAAAATGTGGACAATTTAAGAACTTGGGCTAGGAGGAAGGGGAAAACCAAAGGTTTGTTGAAGATTCTTATCCTATTTAATGGGTTCTTCCTCATCTTTTTCTCTCTTCAAGAAGATTGTTTTCTAATCCTAAAGGGTGGACCATGGTATTTTGGAAATTTGTGTGTCTTCCTCAACAAGTGGGAACTTGGTTTGGATCTAAGAAAAGTTGAATTTCAAAAAACCCCTATGTGGATTAGACTCCCCCACTTTGTGGGATGAGGAGATGTGGGCTATCGTAGCCTTCTCTTTGGGGGATCTCATTATGATTGATGAGTTGACTAGATCTATAAAACACTTCCTCTTCGCTAACTTTTATGTCAACATTGCTTTGGACAAGCAACTCCTTATTTTTATCACATCATATTTGGAGAATGGAGAGTGGTTGTAGTAGATTGAGTATGAGGGATACTATGTAATATTCCTCAACTATCAAAAGGTGAGAAATTCTTCCATTTATGGTGTGTTTCAAGGGTTAACTACAAGCATTTTAAGGTTCTATAGGATCCTTCTCCCCCTCAGGAAGAGCTTGGCCTTGCCTCCCCTTTGAGGGGATTGGTGGTTGGATTTATATTTAATAGATAATATGAGATCAAATATTAATACCTATCTAATAAAAGAAAAAAAATTAAAATTCAATTATAGTTTATGATTCTCCTCATGGCTCTTAAGCCTTCAATAAGAAAATTCAATTGTCCTATTCTATGTTTTTAGGCAACCCTCCAAATCCCAACAAGAAGGGGCCTAGTTTGGATAACCATTGTGATGCTAAATTGAAACAAAACTCTCTGATGTACTTTGGATTCAAAAAAACTTTCGTGGTGACCCAATTCTTTTGTGACATGTTGTCATATGTTTTGATTTCTCCTATGTGGGGTATAGTGGTTTGTTTTATTTTTTTCCTCTTGTTATTTTCCTTGATGATATTGGTTCTGATTGGTTATTTTTTTTGTCTTTGTTAAGAACTTGGCCCCTTTGATTCATAGCTCCAACAATAATTTTTTACCACAATAGAAAACAATTTCATTTTTATAATCAGGAAGCCACGGATCTTTTTGAGAAGAATTGGAACAATGGTGAAATAACCCTTTTTGGCAGGAAAGTTAAGATTCATGAAAATCTCATTGCTGAAGTGACTGGTATGTCCACTGAAGGAAATAAATTTTTCCAGGACACAAAATTCTTTGATGAAGCAGTGGTTAGATTTCTAAAGAAATACAATGAAATATTGAAACTTGTCAAAGTTTCCAATAGTTACTTCGAGGCCAACTCCATTAAAGCTCTCTCAAGAAAAGTTCTTCGCATCATTATGGAGTATATCACCATGGATGGACAGTTCACTAGGGTCTACAACTATAATTTTTCCTTTCTCAATCATTTTCATTATAAGGTCAAGGTTTCTCTCCCCTACTAATTACTCAGTTCCTTAAGAAAGAGTCTAGAAGACCATAACAAAAACCCTAAAAGATATCCTATATTACATACTGGTCTTATAAGATCGGTTTTTGAACATTTCAAAAACATGTCGGCCCTTGCTAACCTGGATGCCTCTTTGGATTCTAAGGATGATGATATTGAACCTAGTTGTTCAGGGAATAAACCTAATTTGAGCCCGATTAGGACGGTCTTGGACCCTCCCATTGTCCAGACTGGCAAGAAAATCCAAGTTCGTAATCCCCAACTTGTTAAATTCTACCCTGTTTCAGAGCCTAGATGTTCTACCCCCAAAGCCAAAGGCGTCAGAAAGAATTTCCCTATTAAAAACCTTGTTTCGTACTATGAAGATTCTCCTAATTCTAAGGAACCCGGCGCTAATAAAAATTCTTCCTCTTTTGTCCTGTCAACAGACAGAGATGAAAGAACTAGGTCCCCTAGAGCCTCTGGCACTGCTAAAATTTGCCTCAATCTTGATAGTGAACCTACTGCTCATTTTTTGGGCATAGCTAGGAATAATGTCATGGACCATTTCAGAATGTCTAAATGGGTCTTTCATGAAAGTAATGACCTGAAAATAAAAAACTGGGCCCTCCAGAGTAAATTGGAAGAAGTGGAAGCTAAGGTTTTTGTGTTATGCAAGAAGGAGGAAGAGTGTAATGAGAACACTGCTAGTAAGGAGATCCAGGACAATGCGGGTAAGTACAAAAGGATAGAAATTGACTTTGAAAAAATTAAAAATGTTGTGAAGATAATTACTGAACAAAATAATGGAATGGCAAGACATAATGCTATCATTATCAACACAATGACTGAAAAACTGGATAAAGCTCAACAAAGGTCCTTGGTTGTTGATTTGGAAGAGGTTAAAGATAAAAACCAGGAAGAGGACATAGGGATTTCGAAGAGAACCAGGGCTAATCTGAAAAGGAAGGCACCCCCCACGCCACGGATGATTCAAACTTTCAAGAAGGGTGTTCAGGATATGCAGGATCTAGAGGTCGAGACTGAGAAAGTTCTAAAGACTCTGAATTAGTTGCTACTAGTTTTCTTTGGTATGTGCCTCGGCTGGATCTTTGGTGTTTTTTTTGGTTGGCTATTTTCTTTTCTGGGTTTTTCTTTTTTTGCAGCCTGTTTAATTCATTGGACTTTTTTGTCCATTTCTATATTATGTTGTACACTTTGTGGTTTCGGGTCCTTGTAAAACCTGTTTTTTCTTTATCAAAAATAATTTCATTATCATGAGTTAACTCTTGAAGCACATATCATACAAGTTGTGGGGAGGAAAATTAATTGATGCTAGCTTCTACTCTAATGATTTGATCTAGGGAAGGTTAAAGAATAGATAAATAATGGGAAATAGAAATTTTTGGTTGTGTCATGCAAAAATTGGTGAGAAACTTATAGCCTTATTAAGCTCTTAGTAGACATGATTTATGAAAAAATTGAGAATGTATCCAAAATAGACCAAATATTATCAAAGAAGAAATATTCAAATTTGGTGAGAATTGTTTCCTAACCACATTGACTACAATTATCAAGTCCCCCTCAATGTGAACCATGGAGATATTTTAGGCCCTGCATAATCCTAATTTGAGAAGTAAAGTTTGAGCCTCTATTTTATTATTTATCATGGGAACCAATTTTATGGAAGAAAATACCACTAATCCTTTACTAGCATCTATTCGTATACAATTTTCTCCTAATAATTTGAGATTCATTTTTGTAACCTAGTCAAAATTAAGCTTCAATCCATTCACTATGGGGGAACTTCATTTGATTCCTACAGGAGGATTAAGGAATGAATTATCTTGTGAGAACTTGTGAATGGGAGAATCCTAAAGGCCTATTCACATCTTAAGGATATCACCATCCTAGGAGGTAAAGCATTGTTGCTTCTTTTTGGACTTAGCTTTCTCCCATTCTAACTTAAAGAATGTTACTGCAATATTTTATTCACATTGGATATGTTTTATTTTGAGTGTAATATTGCACTAGCTTATTAAGTTTACTTGGATAATTTATTTTTGGTTAGTTAGCATAGAATAATAAATTTCACGCATTTTCCTTACAAGGAATTTGGATCTTTTCCGTATCTTGATAGATTTGGAAACTTAGTTAAAAAAATTATTTTTAATATTTTTTTATCTCTTCTTCATCCTTATAGATTTGGTATCATAAAAGATATATAATATTTTAATTGTGTTCTTCCATTTATTTTACATCAAATAAGCTATTATGTCTCTTTGTACTTCTCTCATGTTTTGCTATACTAGTTTGATTTTATTAGTCATTTTTATTTAATAGTTTGATAATTTCTACCACTTAAACTAGTTTATTGGGTAAATTTTTTGTTCATACAAAAATTCTAATGCATGGTATCATAGCTATGTAGATAGGATACATATATTTTTAAAATAAGTACTTTTTAAGTCACATGTAATTTTTTCATACCTAATATGCTTTTCTCTTGCATCCTTCAATGATCTAAAGAATCAAAATAGTTTGACAAGAAAAATCATAATGTCTAAGTTTACATTTATCTTGTTCAAAATTTAAGTTATTTCAGCCTCTCAATAATATTGAAAGCATTTTTTGGTTTTTCTATAGCATCTAGAAGGCTCAAGAAAGCCAAAAATAGATTTCAATTCATAGAAATGAAAGGTTGGGAAGCTTGTTTGCAAATAAGGGTTTGTTCATGGGTTTGACCAATTAACTTGTTTTTGCGGCATTTTTAGGCAAAATGGACTCTTAAAATACATCCAAAATTCCCAAAAGTATATCTCTTTATAAAAATTGCCCAGCTTTGTTGCTAGGAGAATTTGTTGGAGTTTTTTTACTTTATTAGTACTACTATACCATACTTTTTAGAGGTTTTTTTTAAATGTAGGTTTTATTATTGCAATTGGAGGCTAACCACTAGTTTGGCCCCTAATGATTTAGCTATCCAATTATGAAACAATCATTGTAGCACAAATATTTTACTACACACATATGACTACACCTCAACCATGACCCATAAATAGTATGTATCCTTAGCCATGACCCATAAATAGTGTGTATCCTTAGCCAATAATTCCACTAGTCTATGACCAATGGGCCATCAATTTCTGCCCCCTGCCCTTCATTTAAATTTTTTAGTTTGATAGATGAACTTATATAGCATCATTCTCAACCATATGGATGAATTTTTCAAAGAAAAATATATTTGATATATAATTTGATTCTCCTCATATTGGTGTAAATAGTTCTTTTATTTGACACTCCTATTTTCTAGACTTGTAGTTTTCTTAAAGAGAGTTTGCTACTTAGTCATAATTTTTTGAAATTCAATTACTTATAACTTTCAAAAAAACTTTCTCTTAGGTGCTAAATTATTTACAAATTGATATATTTTATCTCTATACAATGATTCAATTTTTTAGTTTATATCTTGTAATTTCATTGTACTTTCAATAATTTCAGCACTTTTGGGCCTTGTGAAACCTAATTAAAATATTTAAAGTTTAGTTATAATCACACTAAATTGAAGTGCCCAAAATTATTCTTGTTGGGGAGGATTTATGAAATAGTACCTACACGGGTGTACATGTGTTCTCTCCTTTTCATGTAATTTATTTTTTGCATTTTAAGCTCTCTACATCATAGATCGGAATTTAATTTCCCTTCATTATAGCATTTCACTATTATGAGTGGAAATACCTTGATGAAATTGGTAGAATGAATACCCCTCAATCTATTTATGTTATGAAATAGTAAAAGTGAGCTAATAGATAATATAAAATCCTCTTTAAGAAAAAAGTTATATTAATAAAAAGCACAATTCCATATGAAAATAATGTAATCACCACCTAAAATCAAGGAATAATAAAACCCCAAAGAAATAAGAACCAACAAAATTTATTGTATATAAAAAAAATGGAAATAGGAAAAAACAATACCTAGAGATAAAAAGATAATCAACTTATGATCTAGTCAAAATCCAATTGATCTCATTTTGTTACTTTTTGTTGTCGTTGATGTCACTATGATATATGAGTTGCAACTACAAGATCAAGATTGAACTTACTCTGGTATTCTAGTCTAGTATCTGAACTAATATTTTGCTTACATCCTCCGGTATTTTGATCTGCATTAAATTTTCTCCAGTGATCAATGTTGTTTGCAATTTTTGGGAAACGGTTTACAGGTGTTGAAAGCATGTTCATACAAGATCTCACGTTTCCATTTGTTTGTATGGTGTCACGTTGATGTTTTGCAGTTATGATTTTCGGTCCATCTTTGGCTGACTTAATGGATGTATTATGTAAATTAACTTTTGCTATGTGGACATATGTGCGATCTATTTTAGGTCTGTGTCGACTTGTTGAAGCATGTGTTTTACATTTATCAAGGTCGATAGTTGATATTTTGTAAATCAAAATTGCATCTAATTAGGCCGACCTAATTGATGCTTGCGAAGAGATTGGGTATATATAACGGACAGTTTTTGGAGAAGGTGTGTGTGATGATGCAAAGTGGTGCAAAAATAATGAAGTGTGTCAAGTTTGTTTATTGAGCTTATCTAGAACTGAATCTCCACTCAAATTAGGTGTACTTTGTTAGTTCATTTTCTAGCTATAAGCCATTCAATCGTTGTAATTATGTAGGTAGTGAACCTTTGTTTTTGGATAGTGAGTCTTGGAAGTGAGCCACCCATTTTTGTAATATCTTATAACTGGTTATACTCTATTGTGAGCTAACACTCACTGTGTTTTTTGCCATTTTTGGTTTTCCACGTAAAAAATTTGGTGTCCTTGTGTTCTCTGATCTTATGTTCTATTAATGCTTTTATTTATCTCTGTTATTGTTTGCATTGGAATAATTGTATGGTATCTGATCATAAATTTTAAGAAGATATTGATTCATCCCCCCTCTCAGTATCTTGGATCTTTAACAATTGGTATCAGAGCTCAGTTCTTTTGGTTAAGCCTAACAGCTTGAGGGAGATCCTGAAGATGGAAGAAATCGATGATAAAGGAGAGCTTCAGACTACTCTTGAGGATCTTGATAAAGTTGAAAGAGAAAATAGAGATTTGAAAGAGAATCTTGAAGATGCGAATAAATGTGTCTAAAAGCTTAAGGAGCAATTGAAAATTTTCAAAGATAGGCATAAGGAAGTGACTGATCAACTAAAAAAGTTTAATGAAGAGATTACCGGTTTGAAAGTACAAGTGGAAGAGAAGAAAAGAATAGAAGAATGTCTAGACAAATTAGTACAAAGTAGGTCATAAGATTGCACTAAGCTCGAGCAAGAAATTGTGAATCTGAAAGTGAATCTGGAGAAGGTGAAACTCTGTGAAAACAATTTCAAATCTAGCTTAGATAGGCTTGATGAATTGATTGCAGGACAAAAACCAAGTAAATATAAAGGTGGTTTGAGAAATGATACCAGTGAAAGTTCTAATACTGTGAATAATTAGAAGACTCTAAATAAAGGAAAGCATAAAGAAAATTTAAGAAACTCAACTAGAGTACCTCAAGTGAGATAGCCTAATGCACAAAGGTACACTTCTTTTAATGGAACTTGTTTTTCACGCAATAAATTTGGTCACAAGGCAATTGAATGTAGAAGTAGGATGAATCAATTTCTTGGTCCTTTTTCTAGTCAATGCTTTGCATGCAAAAGATTTGGACATAGGGCAAGTGAATGCATAACTTTAATGATGAATCAATTTAATGGAAGAGTGAACCAATCCTTTAATGGCTACTGTTATACTTGTAACAAGTAAGGACATAAAGCTAATCAATGCAGAACAAGATTTAGTAGAATTCAACCTAATTAGAAAAACATTGGCTGCTATAACTACAACAAACAAGGACATGTTTCAAGAATTTGTAGAAGCAAGAAGAGTAAGGAGACCAATCTAGTAGAAAATAATGAATCTACAAAGAAGATTGACAAAGATGAGATGAAGAAATAAATGAATAAGATCTAGAAAAAGAAAGAGCCAGAGACTACTAATGAGTCTGTGCCCTCATCTGGTATAGATGATTTATTCGGTAACTAGACCTAGCAAGGTCGTAGAGGGCGCTTTATCAGAAAATTGTAAGAACCCCCTCGATAAATGGCATGTCAGAGGCTAGCATGAGGAAGAGAAGTGAAGATAGAGTTTTCAGAGGTTCTGAAAAAGGAACTGGTAGAAAATATGAGGGGATGATTCTTTGTGGAGCAAATTAGGGTTTGTCTATGTAATTTAAGGAAAACTTTTTTTGGAGCTTTTTGGAGTTTGCCGCAATAAATGTGAATTAGGGAAAATTGATAATCTATAAAGAAAATGATCAAGGCATTTTGTTCATTTGAGCATTTGGAGAAATTGAAGACCCTTTTGAATTATTCTTGAAGAAAATTGGAGTTTGAGCTGTGGAAACCCTAGTTACGATACTATGTGCAGAAAAAGGTATTTATATCTTCCATGTAGTTGTGTTCAGTGTTTCTGAGCTGTTTGAATTTGAAATTGGAAGTATAGCTACCCCCATGGTAGTTAAAGTATGAGAAAGGTTGAGACCCTCTTATAGAAAGTACTCTTTGAAATTTTTTGAAGATCCCATGGGAGCATTTTCGTCAATTCCACATGGTGTAATGTCGATCGAGGATACTAGGATGATGATTCAAGTAAAATTTGAAGAATACAATCATATAAAGCTAATTTACATATGGCGAGATGAGCTTACTAGTGATAACTTCAGGGTAAAACCTGAGTATTTGAATGCGGTTGATAAAAGGTTGGATGTCTGGAACAATTTTCCTAATTTTAGCTGTGATGAAAAATTTGTGAAGTCAATTCTAAGTAGAATTCATGACAATTTTTTGTGGACTGATCGGTCGCACCTTATAACAAAAGAGGCGATTAGGGCCGTTACTGGGTTATGGGACAAAGGTATAGTCCTCATGCTAAAATCTATAAAGAATGAGGTTGTAGAAGAACTTACAGGAGCCAAATATGACGAAAGAGCTTAAGCAATGAAAATCATCACCAATCTAGTAGTGAATTATGCATCTCTCATGATAGGTCACAAGATATATTTCACAAATAGAGAGAACTCAGTTTCGGCCACTGCTATCTACACTAGGTTTGATATGATCGAGAATGGTGTTGATTATGACTTGTGTGAGCTACTCTGGTTACAACTATTCAAGAATGTGAATTCGTCGAATGAAAGAAAGTATGCACTTAAATTCAGTTCCTTGATTGTTTGTTTACTATTTTATTTCTTGAAAATTCTCCCAAGAAAGAATGAAGAAGTATTCTGGAACCCATGTAGACCAGTGGGACATCAAATTTTTGATCACATGCATAATCTTGGTAATTTGAATGCTCAAGAGGATTCCCTGACAACATTATTTGATGTATTCAAAAGAAATATGAATGAAAGGAATAGAATTCTGAGAAAAATTGTAGAGAAGTATAAGAATGATATCATATTTCATGTCTCCACTGATGAATGCATGATTGAGGATGTAGAACCTCAAACCATCTGGATTCAACCTCTTGGATATGAGATAACAGAAGAGGAAGCCGAAGGTTATGTCCAAATATTGCTGAAGAATCCAAAGGACCCCAATGAACTTAGAATTGGGACATATGCTAAAAAATCTATGAAAATTCATCTGGAACAATAGAAGCCTAAGATTAGGAAGAAAGTGGAGAAAACACTTAAAGATTTTGGTTTCAATGATGAATAAATTGCTCTTGGAAGAGCTAGAGGAGCGCAACTGGAAGCAAAATCATCTATTCCTAGGATATCTAGAAGGAATGCCCCTAGAAAATCCTCCATAGTCCCTACAGTGAAGATTGAAACTAGTATTATTGATAAGGACAAAGGTCATGTTTCCTCTGGACCTACCACAAGATCTAGGAAAAGGAAAGAGACCCCTCAGGTTGCCCCTACAAAGAGAGGAAAGAAAGAAAAGGAAATGAGAGAGAAGAATCTTAGTGTTACTGATGATCAAGACGAAGAAGAAGAAGATCTTGAAGCAAAGTTGGTAAGGAGAAAAAGAGGAGGTTTACCCTCTGGTGAAGGTCCATCTATAGAAGCTGTTGGTTCTAAAAGAGTAAAAATTGTGTCATCTTATGAAGATGACAAAGAACATGATTTTATTGTACATGTGCACACCAAGCCTGAATCAAAGAAGGCTAAGGTAGCTGGTGATACCTCTATGGAACAAAACGAAGAACAGGATATTCTGGTAAGTTCTGGCCCTCGGTATAAACTTGAGCCAACTCTTAATGCTTTGTTGACTTTTGAGAATATGCTCCAACCCACAACTAAATTATATGATAAAGTTGGAGAAGAAGATAAGAAAACACTGCTTTAAGCTGGTATTCAATATGTTATCTTAGAGGTAAAATGGGATAACATAAGGAAAGATGTTCCTGAAAGCATGTGGGATGAATTGATGAAAAGAAGATTTGAGGCCATTGTGTTTGAAGAAAAGATTAGAAATGCAATATATAATAAGATTGGGTCTTCCTTGACCCCTGATAATCTAAATTCTCTAAAGAAGATTTGTGCTGAAATGTTTTAGATGAAGAGTAGAGTGAATATGTTGATGATAAGAAATAAGAAATTGACAAAGAAAGTAAGAAAGGAAACAACCAAGGTCATCTGGGAAACAATAGAAAAGTATGGTATGCTCAAAACTGATGATGCTGTTGCTGCTGAAAGTGTTGAGGAAAATGTTTCTCTAGGTACAGGTAATGAAAATGTTCCTGATAATTTTGATATTGATGTTGGTAATGAAGTTAATGAGCAGAATGAAGGAGAAAATGAGCTTGAGGTGCATAATGATGCTCCATCAGAGCATACTGAAGGAGAAGAAGGCAGTGATAGGAAAGTAAATGTTGAAGAGGAAGGACATGGAAATGAAGAAGAAGGTCAAGATAACCCTAAGGAAGAACATAACAAAGATGAAAAAGATGAAAACGAGGAAGAGGACAATAATGATAAAGATAAAGATAAAGATGAGGATGAAGCTAAAAAGGATGAAAAGAAAGAGGAAGAAGAAGAAGAGGCAGTAGAGGAATATAAAGAAAAGGAAAAGAGAGAGGAAGAAAAGAAGGTCGTGGAACCCTCCAGGAAAAATGAAGAAGAAAAATAGATTGTAAAATCACTTAAGCATCCCGGTGATTTGTCCTCTGGTGGTGATGTACTGAAAGGTTTATTATCTAAGAAAATTAGATTTCAACCAATTATTCCCCAGGAACTTTTGAAACTCCTTGTGATTGAGGGATATGTTGATGTGGAAAAAATGTCTTCAGTACATAAAGTTGTGTTGGGTGAGGCAATGCAAGCATCCAAAAGAAAGGAAATTCTTGAAATGCATCAAAAGGGAATCGAACTGATAAAAGATGCTCTAAAATTTTTATAGGAAGCTATACCTAGAGTATCTATTGATACATCCCTTGCCCCTATTAAAAATATGAGATTATTGTTAGACTCTTTCAAGGAATATTCCTCTGGGCTTAATGAAAAGACAAGACAAGAGATAGAAGAAAATTTGGCAGAGAAAAGGCTGTTGGCTTTGCATGACAAATGTGTTCTTGCACATTCCTGTGTCGAAAAGTATCTAGAAGCAGTGAAAGTTTGTGAGTCAGAGGCATATGTTGTTCTCTCTTATTGCTTGAAGTGGTTAGATGCAACTCAGAATATCAAAGTTGTCATGGACTCAATTGAGTCTCAACTTTATGCTATTTTTGGTACTTATCATGTATCTAAAGATAAAGATAGATCAATCTAGAAGGCCATCACTATGCACAGAGAAAATTTCTTTTCCTTGCAAAAATAGAAGGAAGAAATTATCAGAAAATTCAGTCAATTAAGTGACATTGTAAGAATGGAATTCACTCCAGTTGGAGAGGCTCTAGTTTTCTCTAGAGGGCTTGAGAAGATAAACCAAATTCCTGATACTCTAGAGGATGTTGAAGAAACTTTGATAGGCCTAGAATCTCTGAACAAGATGTTAACTACAACAAAGGATGGCTAGGAAAAAGGAAAAATAGTTTGGGAAGGTATTCTGAAGGAGCTTCAAGGCTCATCATCTTCTAGTTGATATATATTTCTTTGTTTTCTTTCCTTTAATGTTTTTTGTTGGCACACCTTTTGTCCTTGATGTCAAAGGGGAGGAAGTGGTGAGTTGCTAGGGGAGAAACGTTGCAAAATGGAGAACAATTCATTTTTTTACTCTTTTGAACTATCATTAATGTCACCATGATATATGAGTTGCAACTACAAGATCAAGACTAAAGTTACTCCGGTATTCTAGTCTGGCATCTGAACTGGTATTTTTCTTACATCCTCTAGTATTTTGATCCGAATTTGTTCTCTGGTGATCATTGTTGCTTGCAATTTTGGGAAATGGTTTGTAGGTGTTGGAAGCATGTTCATACATGTTCTCATGTATCCATTTGTGCATATGGTGTCACGTTGATGTTTTGTAGTTATGTTTTTTGGTCCATCTCCGGGTCAATTTTGATGGATGGCTATGTAAATTAAACTTTGCTATGCGCATATGTGCAATATATTTTTGGAACCGGGTACGCACTCATAGCTATACGTATTATCTTGCATGCTCAAGGTTGATAGTTGATATTTTGTAAATCAAAGTGTATCTAATTAGGCTAACCTTAATTGATGACAATAAGTGGCAGAGATTAGGTATATGTAAATCGCATAATTTTGAGGTGTGTGTGATGTGATGCCAAGTGGTACGTAAATATACCGAAGTGTGTCAAGTCCATTTATTGAGCTTTATTTGGAACTAAATCTGTACTCATTAGGTGTACTTTGTTAGTTTATTTTCTAGCTAAAAACCATTCAATCATTGTAATTCTATAGGCAGTGAGCCTTTATTTCTGGATAGTGAGTCTTGGTAGTGAGCCACCCATTTTGTAATATCTTTTATAACTAAGTTATACTATATTGTGAGCTAACACTCACCGTGGTTTTTCCCATTTCCTAGTTTTCCACATGTGAGCTGGTGTCCTTGTGTTCTCTGATCTTATGTTTTGTTAATTCTTTTATTTATCTTTGTTATTTTTTGCATTGGAATAATTGTATGGTATCTGATTAGAAAATTTAAGAAGATACTGGTTCACACCCACCCCCTCTCAGTATCTTGGATCTTTAACAATCACCACCAAAATCAAGGAATAATAAAACCCCAAAGAAATAAGAACCAACAAAATTTATGTTGTATAAAAAAAATGGAAATAGGAAAAAACAATACCTAGAGATAAAAAGATAAGCAACTTATGATCTAGCCAAAATCCAATTAATCTTCTTTGGTGTAGTGAACCCAAGGTCAACTTTGAGAGGGGTGGGGGGCCTAGCTCGATTGGATAAAGCATCCTATTGTAGGAAAGAGGTCACAAGGTCTAGTCTCCCCTGGTCCCCATGGTATGGGAGGGCATTTCATGCCAACATCACCGGTCACATTAAAAATTTTACCAAGTGCACTACAACTTTTAGGTGGGGCTACCTAATTCCCGCAGTCTAAAAAAAAGGTCAACTTTGAGAAAATTCAAAGACTTATCTATTGTGGAGGAAAAGAAACAATGATGGGCTTTATGCGCTCATGAATTATCTATTTCCAAACAAGTTAGAGAGCATCCATAATTAGCAACTATGGCCACTCATAGGTCTTGTGAACATAGAGTCCAAGCATCCTAGAAAATCATTTTGAACTAGAATCATGACCGCCTTGTGAATGACATCCTTTTCCACACATAAATCTAAGAACACACCAACTAGCATTAGGGAGATGTATTTAATGACATAATTCTTCTAATCAATTGAAATAAATTCATTGTTAATAATTAACTAGATAACAAAGATGATGTTGGAAACAAGTATGATCACCTTTTGAAGATGTAATTCATTGATAGGGCCATGAAAATCCACTTTCATCTAACTAGAAAGAAGGTACACAATTGTATCCACTACATGAGACAATGTCAAACAAATGAAAAAAACAAAATGTATTTGAAGGAGAAACCAAATGAAATGATAATTGAAGGATCTTACAACCAGCTATTTATATTGATCTCTCTTTTGAACCATGAGATACCGACCATTGCCAGAAAATATAATTAATACCACAAAGTAGTATGATCCAAATTTTATTAAGTCTTGGCAAACATAAGAAAAATGTGTGTTAAAAGGGGAAATAAAAGGAGAAGGAATATGTTGTCTAAATGAATTTCAAGAAAGAGTGAGGAGGTTACATAATGAGGTGAAGATGATGATAAGGATGGCAATGATTTAAATACAAAAAATTATAGAGGCTCTTTCGACGACGAGGATGATGGAGTAAAATCAAAAGTTAAAAAAAAATGTTGCTTTGATGCCAAATATTGGTAGTAAAACAAAAAAAAACAAATGAATACCAAATGAGAAGGACATGATTCATAATATAGAGAAATTATAATTTTAATTATGTCAAAATATATTTTACAATAAAAGTGTTACATACAAATCGCAAAAAAACTTAGAGCCAAATTTTTAAAACTATTTTGTGCAACTCGTAGCTACTATTGCATATTTTCTTCTTACCTATTATGCTCTTCTCCACACCTCTACTATTGTTTTCGTTTGTTTCATCAACACTTCTCTACATTGTTGAACTTCTTCTTTTTTTTTCATTTTTTATCTCTCCCATTTCAAATTCACTTGCCACAATAAATTTCCCACTAAAAATGAACTTTTCATTTTTTAAAGATTTGAGTGCAAAAAATTGTGGTTGCATAAGGAATGATGATTATGATAATTAGAAGATCTTGGTTAGTACTGAGGTATATTCAAAAATTTATTGCGTTGACGTAGGATTATTAAATTTTAGAACTCCTTAATCTTGAGTCTCTTTCATGCTCATTATGTACTTTTGGAGAAAAAAATATTCTTCATGAAGGTCTTTAGGAGCTCAACTATTTTGGAGCTCCACTTCTAATATGTTCCCATACAAAAATTCTAATATGGTATCATAGCTATGTGGATACGATATATATTTGAGTTAAGTATGTTTTAGTGACATTTTTTTTTTCTCATACCTATATGCTCTTCTCTTGAATCCTTCGATAATCACAAGAATCAAAATAGTTTGAATTGAAAAAATTATACTATCTAAGTTTACAATTTTTTTGTTTAAAATCCAATTAGTGTAGTATTTCCATATTACTGATAGCATTTTTTGGTTTTCTCATAGCATCTAGAAGGTTCAAGAAAGTTAAAATTGGATTTAATTTCATTGAAATCAAAGATTGGGAAGTTTCTTTGAAAATAAGGGTTTGTTCATGGCTTCAACCAATTAGCCAACTTTTGGGGAATTTTTAGGAAAAACAAATTCTTAAAATTTATACAAAATGCCCAAAAGTCTATTTCTTTATTTAAATTTACCTAGTTTTATTGCTAGGATAATTTGTTGGATTTTTATACTTTGTAGTACTACTATACCATACTATATGTAGAGTTTTTTTTTTAATTATAGGTTTTACTTTTGTAGTTGGAGGCTAACCACTAGCCTAGCCCCTAATGAATTAGCTACCCAAATATCCAACAATCATTGTAGAAAAAATAACCAACTACATCCATGTCACTACCAATAGAAACTATAGCTACCTATCATCACATTTCCACTTGATTGGTGTGGCCCTTAGAGCCACACCTCAACTATGACCCACCAATATTGTGGATCCTTTTCCCATAATACTACGAATATATAATCACTAGGCCATTAATTATACTTCCTCCTTCATTTAGCATTTTTAATTTGTTAGGTGAACTTATATTGAGGCTCATTCTCAACCATATGGAGGAATTTTTAAAGAAAATTTAATTTCAAGTAGAATTCCATTCTCGTCATAGTGGTGTAAATAGTTATTTGATTTTATAATCTTATTTTCTATAATTTTAGTTTTTTTAGAGAGTTTTCTACTTAGTAATATTTTTTGAAATTCAATTACTTATAACTTTTAAAAAAACCTTCCTTTTGGGTAATTTTACTTTCAAATTTGATATATTTTAGCTCTATATA
>VDFB02030129.1:0-107329 GCA_007258455.2 Sequoia sempervirens
AGTATTCCAATAACAATGTATTAAGTTACATGACTAGTTCCATTGGGGTACACGAGGTGACATTACTACACTAACCCATAACAATGATAATAGATTAAACCATAATTAAACAGTTACATAAATCTATTCATTCCCATCTCATCATTTAAAATATCCATTACAATAACCATATTAATACCATATGCACATATGACAATACATAGAATTATAAAGATATAAAGTGTTACATATTTCGATAGATACAACTCAACATAACCAACTATAACAAATGATCCTGAATAATTACATGGCCTGAATAAACATTACATCCAAATGATAGTAGAATATAATTGACTAAAAATACAACTCAATAACCATGTATACAATTTACAACAAGGTCATCCCAACACACGTGGGAGACAATACATCAATGAATATATTACATCTGAAGTATAACATACATCTGGAACAAGGATCACTAGATCATCGACATCCTCCAAAACCCTGCAATAAAAGATATATCTGAAACAGAAAGGGAAACCCAATGGGGTGCGAAGCACGTTCCACCCAACCACCCCCGTGCTGAGAGTAGACAAGGAAGGGTCCCCGACCAAGCATGTCTAATAGAAACAAAGACTAACTCTAGACAGACAACTTAACATCAAAGACCACTTAGAAACTCAACAACGACAAATCCAAAAAGAACAACACAAATCACTTCTGAACATAACAACAAGTCACACTCACAACATCAATGAAACTCAAGACATAATATCAAATACTACTTCCAACAATGACCAAAGACAAATCAATAAATCACTTCCAGAGGACTTCAGTAAATCAACACAAACAGAATGTTAGACGAGAGTGTCATCGCATGGTTTCACATGGATTATCCTGACAACCTATCACAAGGTGCCGCCTCCATCTCTACATGGATTCTCGAGAAAACCAAGTTAAGGTGCCGCCTCCATCTATGGTTCTCCTGACAACCTATCTCAAGGCGCCGCTCCATAGGGTTACTCATGCGGAGTCATTAACCTTTCGTGAAGACAAGGCAATGACCTTGCCAACCACGGCCTTCTCAGTCCCCTTTAGTCTGTGATAGCACTAACAGGTGGATGAGGCTTCACAATTATCTTATTAGTGTTTAATTCCCACCCGTGGTTTATTACTTAAGTTATCACTGATTAATCTAACTCTACATGGGTTACCCTGACAGCCCCTTTGTGTGCCGGCCCCCACTAGAGCCACTCTCTCTAAACACTCAACACAAGAATCTCCGACTGAACAGGGTTGCATCAACAAGGAAAACTGAACCAACAATGGATCAACCGCGAGGCATAACCCTTTCGCCCAAAGTCATACATATAACGTTCACAAATGGTACAATCCAAATGTACATTAACATCACATCCAAGGACAATCATAAGAACAACATCAAACCACAAGATTGAATAAAGATAACAGTAACCACTCGTCTGGAAGTCCTAAACACATCTTAGGTTCCTATAACCGAACAAACTAATTCTAGAGTTTTCCTACAAGACATAACTCAAACAAAAGAAAAATCACAATTAAACAAATGAACTCGAGAGGCAACAAATACATAAATAATGCCATAAAACTCATTCTAATAAACACCAAATTCTACCAATTAAATAAATCAACTACTCAAGAACACTCAGTTAACTAACACGTAGTTTATTTCTAACTTTTACAATTACACTAATATAATCCTAATTTATACTATATTTTTCCAACATTACAACACACGATATTATATGTATAAATACTTACAAAAATAAATATTTTAAATTCACCAAAACAATGACATCTCCCGTATTTATATAAATATACATATATACACCTTTATACACATATATATTAAAATAAAATTATTATTTTTAAAATATATTACAATTAAAACATTTGTATAAACATCATTTTATCAAAACATACATTATAAAATTTATAAAATGTGATTCAAGAAAACATTATATATATATATATATATTTATTATATAAAGTTATATTATATACCAAATTCGAGTTAATAAAAATCAAATTATAAAATTTATTTTGTAAAACAAAATCGAACTATATGAAATGGAATTGGCAAACTTTTAATAAATAAAAAAATACAAAACAAACTTTTTTTCCCACGGCCCCCACGCAGCAGTGAGGTACTGCGTACCTCCCAAAGGAGGTACTGCGTACCTCCCAAGGGAGGCCGCAGCCCCCACTGGGCTACGTACAGCAGTCGTAGGCTGCTGTGCGTAGCCACTACGGCTGCTGTGCGCAGCCTAGTGGGCTGCTGCGCGGTACCCTGGGGTCAGGGGGTGGTACGGTGCCCGCCGACCACTCCCCTTCCCCAATAAATTTTAAATAAAAAAAAATATTTCCTTTATAACTTTTATTTCATTTATATTTTTTTTTAATTCTATATATTAAATTTTATCAACAGTTCAATTTTGGGTTTCAGACAACGAAATGAATATAAATATTTTATATATGTTAAATTCTTAATTATTATTATTTTTAGATACGAAATTCATACCTCAATCAGAGCATTACCAGTACATATATAAATATACATTTTATTTTATTTTATTTTAGATTCAGACGAAGCACAACATGAATTTCGAGGCACTGATTATATTTTTTAAACCAGAAATGTACATATGATTTCTAAATGAACACAAGGTTTTCACAATTAACTAAATTCGCATTTTTTTTTTTTTTTTTATATTCATTCAGATATATATATATTTTATATAGCCTCTGTAAATATATATATACATAGTGAATATATATATATGTTTAACCAAACTAATAATAAATTAATTTAAACCTATATTTTCTATATCAAATACAAGTCCAGATTTGGGCATGCAAATTTAACCAATGATAAAAAAGGTTCTCTTTTCAAAACAATAAAATTCTCTATCAAATTATATTGAAAGATTTCGAAGGGGTTTTACTAAATTTTCTACAGAAGATTCAAGGGTTTTAACACAATAAGTTTTCAATTCACAGACTCATTTTCAAAAAGGAAATAAAGGAATGGACTTCTCAAACTCAACTAAATTTTATTTACAAAACAATAAAATAATACTAAATTAACATTATAGAACCTGGAGTCCTTCGTTCGATGAAGTATCCTTTCTTAATCCTCTTCTCGACTTCCTGCCTTTAGCTCTTTTCCCGATCTTCGGCCTTCCATGTTCCTCTGAATCTATCCTTTCTTTCAAAACCACAATAATAATTTTTCCCCGCAAAACCAAACCAAAACTATTTTTCTTTTTATCTTTCTTTTCCAGATCCAAAACCACAGAGCCAAAAACTTCTGTGTGTGAATCATCTCCTCTCCAAAAAATAATAATAAAAGAATCAATAAAATCAATAAAGCTTCTTTGCTTTCTTTTCTCAAAAAGCCTCCCTCCTATTGGTTCTTTTCTCAGCTTTTAAAAGCACACTTATCTCCAATTTTTAATTAAAATAATTTATTTAGTCAAGATATTATCTATGCAAGATTTGTTAATTTAATATTAATAAAAATATAATATTTAATTATCCTCATCAATATTCATTTAATTTAATTATTATCAACAATATTAATTTACAATAATTATTTACTCTTTTAATAAATTAAGTCACTTTTTAATTTACTAAATATTTAAATTTAACATTCAACTAACACACAATTAAATCAAAACAACTAGACAACTTTAATCAATTATCTTATAAAAATAAGGTTAATTAAATAACATGAACCATAACTAAAATGTATACTTCAACAATCAAACTACACAATCAACGAGAATGAAAACTTCAGTCATAACACGACTCACAACAGACGACAGACTTGGGACAGGGACACTTCCAAACCTACTCCCTTTTTCAACATTTTTACCTGTTGGGTTAATTTATTGCTCGCCCTGTCCTGCCGAAGCAGGTGGAATCGAGACTTATTCCCGCAATCCTGCATCCAAATAAACGTCAAGTAGCACATGTATATATATAATCAAACATCCTATCGTGAGAAGGAATTGCAGTGTAGCAGGGCACTCGTGAACGAGTGATGCTACACTGTCCTCTCACCTAATCTATTCTAACAATTACAATATCAATAACAAACTAATCTATTCTAACCAAATTGATCATAAGATAACATGATACTTAACTACTGCATCATAACTAATTACTAAACCATTGCATTATAAAATAATACTGAATTCAAATAACATGATCACCATAGGATTATCACATTGACATAAAAAAACATTAGAGAAAAAGCATTGCATAATAAAATAATCCAAACCCTACATATAGAGTATCATAAATCATAATAACAATATCAATTGGAACAATCACTAAACTACGCATCCGCACACACCAAATCGATAAATCAATCACCATCACAATTCAGTATCACACTAACATATAAAAGCAAACAATAGTAGTAATTAGTATCAGAAACATGGGGGTATTACAAATACCAAATCCAAATTTCATTTTTCCTCTCTACCTTTGTCACTACAAAATCGTGACCTACAAGCACATTAATGCATGCTCACATTCTTGGAGACTATATTTATACCATCATCATTAATAATTGGTAGCATTGATAATTCTACGAGGAATACTTAGATGTTCCAAGAATCCCAATGTATGGAATACATTTTTTAGAGAAGATTGTAAATCCTATACCATTTATACTATGTATTAAATATTGGAGTTGGATTAATATTAACATTAGTAACAAAATTTGAAAACCATATTCTTTTTCATTAATTCACCAATTCATTTCCAAAATACTGCAACAATAACATCAACACCAAAGAGGTAAGTATTTTCAATTATTTTGTGTAAATTTGTATTAAATAGATAGATTCAAATAATTTTTTGAGTGGAATTTGTTTAATTTTTAGGAGTTGAGAATGCACCACCAAATTATAAAAACCTTGATTCACCTCCTGATCAAAATCCTCTTAAAGAAAAACCACAACAAACCCCTCCTGCAATACCTTTACATCCTCCAGGAACACAAGAAGTCATAATGGGTCAAACAAAAAATAATAGAAAAGAACTTGAGAGAATAATTGCAAGGTTGAAAGATCTAGTAGCAACAAACTCCCATAGGTCCATCATCACCAAATCATTATAATTTAGTATGTCTCACATTGTTTCAGCTTGATAAGATTGATTGTTATTGATGTCAAAAGTGTTCTTAAGATTGTATATGTTTTGGAGATTGTTAGTGTGTAGAGATATCCAATGGTGCAAGTCAAGATTGTAGCAATATGGAAGGATAGTAGTTAGTTTGTTGTCTTAGTATGATGCCGAGGTGGGTACACATGTTTGATGTGATTTCAAGATGCCTATAATGATATTTTATCAATTTGATGTACCACACTTAGTGACAAGTTGTAGAAGTTTTTCCTAAGGCTTTCATAGTATATACTCTATGGTAGAGACAATATTTTGGTTTGCATCCTTCAACAAAGAAATATTTAGTCTTGTGGCTCAAAATTTAAGCTCATGGAGATGTAAAGGTGTTATATACAAATTTTCATATCAATGTACCTTTTGTAGTAAAGATAAAAGTGACAGAGTTCCAGTCTCTGCTATGGTAGAGCAAAGTGGTTTAGAAGGCTTGTTGGAATGCTTCACATTCCTCTAGATGTGAAGTTTTGTTCAAACGGTTTTGAGGACATACTCAATGGTGTTTAATGTATGCTACATTGAATTTTCAAGTGATTTGGTGCTCCACAAGTTCAGTCTTTTAAGTAACAAATTGATACAATTAGTTTTGGATGCTTAATCTTCATCAGAATGATGGTAGAAGATTGTAAATTTTAGTTGTATTAGTTTTTGTGGATACTCCAAATGTCTCATAGAGTCCAAGTTATGAAGAACATGAAGATCTTTCTTGTTTCTAGTACCACACAAATGTTTCAAGCCATTTTGTGAAGTTATGTTTTTGTTGAGGCTAACTAAGGTATGTTGATGGTGTATGCCACTAATTCAAGATTGGGTAGAGTTTATGGAGTTTTTTAGATGTTTTACAAGTCATGTTGACTCATTTGGGAGAAATGTAAATAATGGTTTCTCTTTTGTATACCACCAATGGATATGAAGGCTGACATACTACAAGTTTCATATTTTCTTGTTTATGGCTAACTTAATTTGTATTTTGCAAGTGTGTGGATGATATGTATAGAAGATCAAATATGATAAGTGGATGATTGAAGTGAAAATATGTATAAGTGTATATCCAAAGCGTGATAAGATCCACCTTAGACCTAATGTGCAAAATTGATTACTATTAGTGGGTTGAAGCCATAAAGTCAATCATATTTCACTTGTTTTCAATCAAGGAGTTGTAGCTTCCTTGGGTTGTAGCCCTAAATCAAATTTGTAATTTTTTATCATTTGTGAGGTTGGATTTGGATAGTGGATCCAAGAAATATTCCTCACCATGGTTTTTCCCCTATGGGGTTTTCCATATAAATATGGTGTCAACTGTTTTCTTGTGTGGATTATTATCTTCTTTTTTGTTTTAATTAAGTAGGTGAATGCTTAATTAGTATAAATTAGATTCAACAATTATTAATTGGGATTGAAGTTTGAAGTATACTGACTCACCCCCTCTCAGTATTCCAATGTATTCAACACATAGTATCAATGAGTGGGAAAATAAACAGTTGGTCCAATAAGAGGGAAGACTTAAAATAATTTTATGACAACAAACTATCATATGAGCAAGTAAAACAAAAAAATGAACTATGACTTGTGTTCCCTATTCACCAATCCATGAACTAATCCACCCTTATATGCGACTTGAAGGAGGTTCCCTATCCATTGGTGCCAGCACAAAGGGATAAGAAATAATTTTTAGGATGGGTGTTGGATGGTTTTTCACCATCCTCCATGCAATAACAATGAGTTACCAAAACAATTTTTGAGGAAAATATATTATGAGTTTGTACTCAATTAGCTCCCTAATTATTTTGATATGTGAGATTTCCAGGGTAGAGGTGGATACTTCAAACAAGATAGAGTGGGGGCACAACATACCCAAAACCAAGAATCGAGACATCTAGCTAGACCAAATTTTGATCATATCACTATCCATTCCATTTTGAAGGAGGGTGTTGAGATGGAGACTTTAGAATCCATTAGCTCGCTGAATCAAACCCTTATACAACATAGTAGGCCTCTAGCACAAGGTGAGGTGAGTGAATCTTTTAGGCCTCAATGTCCACCTTATTTATGTCAAAAATATGGGTCTCTTTGTGTATATGGGTATGAGGATGCATCTATAGAAGATCTTATTGTCATGACAAATGATTTTTTGAATGAAACATATGGCATTAATAGTCAAGTAAATTTCAACAAGTTCAAATTCAATTTATTAAATTTCATTTTTAAATGTAATATTAACTAAATTACTAGATTTCAATTATAATAAAATTTTAGGGTTAGAGTGTTCACCCTACATTTTTTGACCCTCCACCTACTTATTACATGTCAATATTGAGTCCATGGGTATGTAACTGGTAAAATAATAATAAATATAGTACATGTGAATAGTTTAACATTATATGTAATCATATAATTGACATTGGATGTTTAATAGGTTAATGTTGGGCCTTTGACATCAAAACCTACTAGTCAAGGTCATCATCCATTTTTCACTAAGGTAAGCTTGTCTATTTTAATCATTAAGGGTTTACAAAATAATGTTAGGTATATATTGTTAATTTAATAGTTTGCATCTTCTCTTAATTTTCCTTTATTCCTAGAGGATATTTGTTGCTCACTAGGTCCTCACTTGTTTCATCTCACTTAAAATTTCCTACTCTAGTGCAAAAGCACATAGGCGGATAGGCAATCGACACCAACCAAAAACATTGTTTGATTTGTTTTCAATTTTGGTTTATTTTGGTTTAGTTTTCTCTCTAGATGCCTAAACCTCTTAAATTATTCTTCACTAACACTTGAAGAGATGTATCATGAAATATAATTGTTAAATCTTAGTATGAGCAGCCATCAAATGTTGTTGTATGCAAAGTATGAAAGCATAGACTAAGTACATGTATGTATGCGGAGTTTTAATCAAATGTTCTACCTTGTTCACATATGTAATATGGAGACTTGGACTAGCACTTACACCATTTAATTAAGGACATTTAATTTTTGAAGTTCATTTCTTTCAAAGTTTTCACCTTCAACCCGAAGAGTCTTAAAATCTTGAATTAATGTTTAATGTTCCTTATCATGAAGAGGAAATTGAGAAAAATCAACATAAGCTACAAGATTTGGAGAGATCGATAGACATTTGAAAGGTCGATGTTCAAAGAAATGGCGGGCCATGTAAAAGTAAAACGCATATTCAATTCTCTAGAGTAGCCAATAAGAGAATGGAAAGGGTGCATGAGTCTTCAGAGGCTTATACTGAATTAAATTTTATTTCAAGAAAAAAGGAAAGATTAAGGGACAAAGCTAGTGGGAGTTCATGGGTGTAAATGAGGTATTTTTTTTATTTAAATCAAAACAAAGTAAAAGAAAAATGGCGCGATACATGAACAGGCTTCATGTAGGAGAGATTAAAAATGAAAAGAAGTGGAAGGGACAACAAGGGAACGGGTCTATGGAACATAATAAATACTTTGATATGCATTGAGAGAGAAGGTAGGGGGCACATCAGGGGAAACAAATGTATGAGGTGTAGCCTTAAGATACAAGGCGCAAAAGTAATGGTTGAAGTGCAACATTAAAAGGGGAGACTAATATGCCAAGAAGAAATTAGTCAAAGAAGCTTGACACATAAGTTTGAGTGCAACAACCAAGGAAAATGCATTGGATTTAGAGAAGCTTAGCCAAAAGAGAATTTTGAATTGGCTATAGTGTGCAACAAAGAAGGGAAATACACTTTTGAATTGAGAATAGGTCATGAGGAAAGACTGTAGAAAGCATCGAGTGGAATAAAAGGTGCAATGGCATGTGAGAAGTGTGCAGGGTCTTGTGAAGTCAAGAGAAGATTGTGGATGGAATTGAAACAAAGACACGAGAGAGCATTATAGGGTAAGCATATAAATAAGTGAGTGTTGTTGATATGAAAAAGGTTTTGTAAAGAGAGAGAGAGGGGTCATTTGAAGACCAAGTATGATTTCAAAGTGTGTGATATATTTAATATATAGAATCCATTATATTTGCTGCAATATTATTTTGAGTTGGGGCACAACATTGCCCATATAATGTATATTTGATTTTTGTAAAATTGGAGTGGTGTTTCGACAAAGAGGAGTACTCTCCTACATCAATTGGTATTAGATTGGGTAGTCCTGAGAGTGGAGAGGATCCACAAGGACTTGTGAGTGTTGTGTGAGAAAATCACTGATAGGGAGGCATTTCACACTTAGTGGAAAGTGTGTGAAGTAGTTTTGAAGAAGCTTGTGAGAGCTTTTGCAGGTGTGTGAGGAATCTTGGCAGTGAGAGAAGGAGCATGAAGCTATGATGGAATGTGTTTGAAGAGTGAGTGATTGCAGCAGGAAAAATAGGTTGGGTCATGAAGAGACCTGTGTAGATACTATTTTGGGAGCAAGATTGAGATAAAGTGGAGGATGAGCTGATTGAAAATATGGGACAAATAGTTTGTGAAGAAGTAAGAAAAAACAAGGTGAGGCTCGAGGAATTCTGTGAAGCGTTGAAGAAGATGGTTCAAGGAAAAGTAGAAAAGAGGGTTGGAAAGAGTGAGAGGAAAATGGTGAAGAGTAGTGAGAAGAAGAAGGTTCTCTTCAAACATGATATTGAGAAGAAGAATAAGGATAGCAGCCCAAGATGAAAAGAAGAAGATGTAGCCCCTACCAATGAAGAATTTTCAATAGAGAAATGCAATGAGGAAGGCATGAAGAGAGAAAAAGAAAAGACAGAGGTGAGTAGTGAGGAGGTCGCAATGATAGAATATGAAGAGACTGAAGCAGAATGGAATGCAAAGCTTGTTGATGCAACAAAGAAAGAAGATCAAGAAGTTGTAGTTGACAAGGAGGTGAAGATGTCGCAGTGAAGTTTGAAAATGCAGTTGTGAAGGAGAATGAGGTAAATGAAATTTATTATGTTACTTTGGTTTTAGATGAAAAGATAGGAGAAGAGATGGATAGAAAACTAGAACATGTAGTAGATGTTGTAGATGGCGTGTGGTTGTGTGTAGAGTTGGTTGAAGATGTTGCAAGTTTTTTTTGGTGGAGGTGGATGCTTAGAGGTGGGTTTGAACCCATGGAGAAAGAGAGGAGTGTAGGAAGCATTTGGCAGAGGAGGTTGGGCTCTAGTGGACATGAGTCCATGAGGGAAAAGAAGAAGATGGTGCAGTGTTGTTGGAGGATGGTGGTGTGTGTTCTGACACAATGCTAGAAAAGGAAAAAACAAAAATTTAATTTTTAGCTCTTGGAAATTGAAGGAGTTTGCTACAAGTTGATGGAAACCTGAAAGAGTAGTACAACTACTCAACTCCACCACTATGAGCCTATGCTCACAATCTTTCTACCCAACGTGTCTGGTGTAGAAGCACACAAGAAGACAAGCAATCGACACCAACCAAAAACATTGTTTGATTTGTTTTCAATTTTGGTTTATTTTGGTTTGGCTTTCTCTCGATGCCTAAACCTCTTAAATTATTCTTCACTAACACTCGAACAGATGTCTCATGAAATATAATCGTTAAATCTTAGTATGAGTAGCCATTGAATGTTGTTGTATCTGAAGTATGAAATCATGTACTAAGTACATGTATGCAGATTTTTTGTAAAATGTTCTACCTTGGTCACATATGTAATATGGAGACTTGGGCCATCACTTGAACCATTTAATTAAGGACATTTTAATTTTTGAAGTTCATTTCTTTCAAAATTTTCACCTTTGAAGGATAGCGAAGAGTCTTAAAATCTTGAATTAATGTTTAATGTTCCTTATCATGAAGGGGGAATTGAGAAAAAAAAAGGTAAGTTGAGAGATTTGGAGAGATTGATAGACATTTGAAAGGTTGATGAACTCAAAGAAATGATCGGCCATGTAAAATTAAAACACATCTTCAAGTCACTAGAGTAGCCAAGAAGAGAATGGAAAGGGCACATGAGTCTTCAAAGGCTTTAAACTGAATTAAAGTTTGTTTCAAGAACAAAGCAAAGATCAAGGGGCGAAGCTAGTGGGAGGTCATAGGTTTAAAGGAGGTATTTTTTTTATTTAAATGAAAAGAAAGTAAAATAAAAATGGCATGATATATGAACAGGCTTCATGTAGGAGAGATTAAAAATGCAAAGAAGTGAAAGGGACAGCAAGGGCGTAGGTCTATAGAACATAATAAAGACTTTGATATGCATTGAGAGAGAAGGCAGGGGGCACTTCGGGGGAAATAAATGTATTAGGTGTAGCCTTAACATACAAGGAGCAACAATAATGGGTGAAATGCAACATTAAAAGGGGAGGTCGTGATAATGCCAAGAAGAAATCTATCAAAGAAGCTTGACACATAAGTTTGAGCGCAACAACTAAGGAAAGTGCATTGCATTTAGAGAAGCTTAGCCAAAAGAGAGGCTTGAATTGGCTATAATGTGCAACAGAGAAGGTAAATGCACTTGTGAGTTGAGAATCAATCATGAGGAAAGACCATAGAAAGCATCGAGTGGAATACAAGGTACAGTGGCATGTGAGAAGTGCACAAAGTCCTATGAAGTCAATAGAAGATCATGGATAGCATTAAAGCAAAGACAAGACAGAACATTACAGGGTAAGCATATAAATAAGTGAGTGTTGTTGATATGAAAAGGTTGTGTAAAGACAGAGAGAGAGGTCATTTGAAGACCATGTATGATTTAAAAGTGTGTGATAGATTTAACAAATAGAATCCATTATATTTGTTGCAATATTCTTTTGAGTTGGGGTAGAGCATTTCCCATATAATGTATATTTGATTTTTGTAAGATTGGAGTGGTGTTTTTCTAGAGAGGAGTAACCTCCTACATCAATTGGTATTAGAGTGGGTAGCCATGAGAGTGGAGAGGATCCACTAGGACCTGTGAGTGTTGTACGAGTAGATCGTCGATGAGAAGGTAGTTCACACTTAGTGAAAAGTATGTGAATTGGTTGTGAAGAAGCTCATGAGAGTTGTTGTAGGTGTGTGAGGAATCCTGGCAGTGAGAAAAGGAGCTTGAAGCCACAATGGAATTTGTTTGCAGAGTGAGTGATTGCAGAAGGGAAGATGGGTTGGGTCGTGAAGAGACCCGTGTGGATACTATTTTGGGAGTAGTATTGAGGTAAAGTGAAGGATGAGATCATTGAAAAGATGGGACAAATAGTTTGTGAAGAAGTAAGAAAGAATGAAGTAAGACTCGAGGAATTGTGTGAAGCATTGAAGAAGATGGTTTGAGGAAAAGAAAAAGAGAGTGTTGGAAAGGGTGAGATGAAAATGGTGAAGAGAAGTGAGAAGAAGAAGGTTCTCTTGAAAGAGGATAGAAGGAATAAGAATAAGGATATCAGCCCGGGATGGAAAGAAGAAGATGTAGCCCCTATCGATGAAGAAGTTGCAGTAGAGAAATTCCATCAGGAAGGCATGAAATAAAAAATAAAGAAAGATGTGATTAGTGAAGAGGTTGTAGCAATAGAAGATGGAGAGATTGAAGTGGAATGGAATGCAAAGCTCGTTGATGTAGTGAAGAAAGAAGAGCAAGAAGTTGTAGTTGACAAGGAGGTGGGAGATGTCACAGTGAAGTTTGAAGTTACAGTTGCAAAGGCGAATGAGGTAAATAAAATTTATGATGTTACTTTGGTTTTAGATGAAAATATAGAAGAAGAGATGGATAAAAAACAAGAACATGCAGTAGATTTTGTAGATGGTGTGCGGTTCTATGTAGAGTTGGTTGAAGATGTTGCAGGTTGTTTTTGGTGGAGGTGGACGGTTAGAGGTGGGTTTGAACCAACGGAGAAAGAGAGGAGTGTAGGAAAAATTTGGTGGAGGTTGATCTTTGGTGGAAATGAGTCCATGAGGGAAAAGAAAAGGAAGGTGCAGTGTTGTTGGAGGATGGTGGTGCATGTTTTGGCACAATGTTGGAAAAGGCAAAATAAAAATTGAATTTTCAGCACTTGGATAGTGAAGGAGTTCACTGCAAGTTGATGTACTCTTGAAAGAGTAGTACAACTACTCAACTCCACCATTCTGAGCCTATGCTCACAATATTTCTACCTGACGTGTCTAGTGTAGGAGCACGCGGGCGAACAGGCAATCGACACCAACCAAAAACATTGTTTGATTTGTTTTCAATTTTGGTTTATTTTGGTTTGGTTTTCTCTTTGTGCCTAAACCTCTTAAATTCTTCTTCACTAACACTCGAAGATATGTCTCATGAAATATAATGGTTAAATCTTAGTATGAGTAGCCATCAAATATTGTTGTATGCGAAGTATGAAAGCATATAATGAGTACATGTATGCAGAGTTTTTGTCAAATGTTCTACCTTGGTCACATATGTAATATGGAGACTTGGACTGTAGTGTCCCCCCAGTCTAGACATACTGTTTAGTTTGATTCTGTTTGTTAGATGCTTAGTAGATTCTGGATACTATGTTGTTTTGATTTTTCAGATGATACATTGACATCCTGGTTATTTGGATTATGTTGGTTCGATGATACTGTGATAGTTTCATTCATGATATAGCTTGTTGGTTATGATTATTGCTTATGTTATCATGTTGATATGATTGATCTTGCTCATTTGTGTCGATGGATAAGACAGTGTAGCATTACTCATTCGTGAGTACCCTGCTACGCTGCAATTCTTATTCACGGCGTGTTTTCTAACATGAGATTATATATACATGTTTTTAACCTTGATGTTTTCCTGCAGACACAGGTACCGGGTAACAGCTCCACCTGCTTGTCAGGTCTGAGTGTACCCTAATCCAATATAAATATGTTGTCGGAGGTATTGACAGGTCCGTTTTAACCATCGTTCGTTTTCGAACGAGTATCTCTGTGTTTCCCTGTGTAGCCCAATTTGTCTTGTCATGTTCAAATTTATATTGTTTTGTGTTTGCGTATTTAATATCGATTTTATTAAATGTTTATTATTGTTCATGCCAACGTTTGTGATTTAATTTATTAAGTTAAATTAAATATGCTGTGAAATTTATCAGTGAAAGTTAATTCTTTGCAATGCTTTAAATTAATATAATATTATTGCTGATTTAATTGTGCAAATGGAATTGTGTGAAATAGATATTTTTAAAACAAGATATTTTCGATGAGATAAGAATCTCTGATTATCAGTTAAAGGTCTGTTATGATATTTTGAAGAATTAGATGAACTGAAGGAGTTATTTTCAATGCAAATTGAATTGTCAGTTAAGTTTTGTGATGAAAAGTGGAATTGCATGAGTTTATATTTGTTTTTAGATTTTGAAAAAAAAGGGTGCACACATTCACGGGAAGAATTTTAGCAAATTTCAGCACAGCAATTGTTTGAGAAGAGTTTTCTTAAGGATTTTATATTGAAGCATAATTTTGAAGCTGAGATCATTGCATATTCATCATTGAAATCGGGTGATTGGACTTGGGGTTTTGACAAAAGTCTTCAAAGGATTGTTATTCAGCCAGTTTTCAAGTTTTAACAGGTTCTCTTCTGATTTCAAGTTCTCGTATTTAATTTCTGGAAGATTTATTGTAAAAATTCATTTTACTAAACCTGCAAAATAAAACAGAAAAATTATTAGTTTAGGCAAACAAATTTCAGTGAAATTACAAACAAATTATTCTGCCAAGAAATCATAAAATTTGAACTAGTATATGCTCTTTGAACTGCAACGGTAGATGATCTTTCTTGTGAATCCGAGGATTTAGTGGAATATCTAGTTGTGATATTGAACGGAATCTGGGTTGTATTCTACAGTAAATTTGGGTATGATACTGGACCCTCCTCAAATCTGCGCTAATGTTTATATCAAACATGCCTTTCTACGCAAACTTTCCTCCTTATAGACAGATTATTCTGGCTTAAATGATTGATTTTCCTGTTAAGGAGTGAGGATTAGTTTATTTCTTCCTTCTCTACCAGTTAAAAGCCTTGCCTGAAATTGCGCATGGTTATATCAAATCTATTTCTCCATCAAATCTATTTTTCCATCAAGTCTGTATTATAAATACCAATTCATCTCTTTTGATCAGGCATTGAATGCAATGTTTCTTTTTCTGTTATGGATATTATCAATTTACCTTGTGTTTTGGCGTGTGTACCTGTTGTTAGGTCGTGGGTTTCTGTTTAATCTTGAAAATTAGTTTAAGGCGTTACCAGAGTTCTAAGAATAAAGTATAATCCCTGTTCTTGATTGGACCACTCAGTGAGTCAATCATATCTTTACCTGTAGTTGTCAGATTTTTGTTATTGTCATAGAAATTACTAATCAGTGGAGTTTTATTTAATTAAGAGGCGTGCATGTTTCTGAAGTAGAACCCTCTTTTGCAATTCGTGCTTATACGCAAGACTGGTAACTCCGTGTCTATTTTCTTTCTACGCTGAACAAAGCATTTTAGACTTAGACTGTAATGATATTTCCTGATCCCACGTTGATCTAACCAACTTTTCAATGTGATCTTTTTTGATACACAGAAGATACGCCCCTGTACAAGTCTAATCACTTCTTGTCTGTTATCCTCTAATTTGAGCCTCATAGATTATTATTTGCATCCGACCATTTTAAGATTTATGCGCCTAATATTTCCTGCTAAATGCATGCGCTTTAAGTTTATACCATAATGATTTACAAAGCTACGCTGAATAGCCTTTGCTGGAATAATCTGGGCTATATTATTAATGCATGACTTGAGTTACGCCTAACATTAATTAAGAGTAACTAAAGCAACTGTCTTTAAGGCGATTTCCTTTGCATGTGTTAACAGTAGCAGATCCTTTATTAAGAAATCATTAACATAACAGACAGTTGATAAGTTTTTACAAAAAGCAAAAAAAAAATTTATTTATGAAGTGTGAGTCTTGAACGTGCTCTTTCTTCTTGCATGTAATAGTCGGTGAAAGTCTCTTGAATAGACAACTGTCCGAAAGATCCTTACTGAACGTAAACAATAGTTAAGCGAAATCCATAAAGACAGAGAAAAGATATTTTAAGATTATAAGATTTATGTATGTTAATTAATTGTTATAACAGTGCGTTGAGTTATGTATATTAAGCAATTGAATGACCTTTATATAGAGATTATATCTTACCTTTATTAAAAATGTAATTAAATACTTGTTTTTTTTAAATTGTATGAAATATATATATATATTAAAAAAAAAATTCTTAGTTTGTTTATTAAGAATTTCCAATTCCTTGAGTTAATTGAAAATTATTAAGATGTATATATTTATTATAATGTGGATAATTGATATCTTTATTTTATTGAAAGCTTAGGAAGTGAATTGGTGTTGATAAGATGTTAAATTTTCCAATATATGAAGAATGAAAATATGAATTAGGAGTTGGGTTCTAGCAATAATTAAGTGTAATTACGTGGTGATTTAGAGGTGTGTTTTATATTTTCTACACCGAGACTAGAAAAGTGAAAATTAAATCGACAAGTTTATTATACTCTTATTTTGTTGCTTTATATATATATCGTGGTTGTTTTCTTGGGGGTATAGCATTTATATTTTATTGTTGACCTAAAAGACTTTTTGGAGGCTAAGGTATGTTCCTAGCGAAAGATGTAAACCTTTGAGGTTGTAAATTTTATGCTTGAAAGATACCCTAGATTGATTTTACATTTGAGTCATGTTATAGAGGGAGTGGCTTACGTTAGGGGCCGAAATCCTATAGTGATTGTCTGGGTAACCTAACGTAGGTGTGTTAATTAAGTGATAACCTAACTAATATTTTAGGGGTTGGGTAGTTTTAAACACTAAATCAAATAATGGTATGCCTCGCCTATTTCTTAACGCTCGTTTAGGTTGAGAAAAGGCTGAGAAGGCTTGGAATGGCAAGTCGCCATCTTGTCCTCTTGAAAGATGTAATGACGCCGCATTAGTCTGCATAGGGGCTGGGAATCGGTAGAGACTGCCAGGGTAACTCTTGGTGAGGGCCGGTAGTCTAGGAAGATTCACCAGGGTAACCTATCCTAACAATGCGATGACACTCTCTTAGTCTATATCATGATGGTGTTCTTTTGTTGAGATTTCATTTTAGTGTGACTTGATACTGTGATTTCATCCGTTCTGATTTGTAAACATTATGTCGTAATGTGAATTGTAAACCCAGTATACGTGATGTTCTGTTTGCTTTGTTTGTGGACCTATCAGTATCTCCTAGCACGGAGGGAGTGGGCCTTTGGGTTCCACGTGGTCGGGAGGTAACCGTGCTACACCTATCTTATAATTTTCTTGCAGATGATCTTAAGCTCGCAGCAGATTCCAGTTACTACTTTGTTCGTGACTGATGATGCAGAGCCTGTTCGTGGATTGTGTACCAGATATCAGATGAACACTATATGTTTTGTAAACTTACCTCTGGTATAAGAGTGTATTGATTGTATCACCTTTGATGTATAGAGATTCTTTGAAATCTCGCTTTATGTAAATGGACATTTGGAATATATAATTGTATGTAATTTTATAAACAGGATCTTACTTGAAATCAAATTTGTACTTTTGATTGATGATCAATGTGATTAGTTTACTTATTAAATTATGTAACAACGTCTTAGATACTTTATAACATATGTATAAAAAAAAAAATATTCTGTTATCTTTGTAATTGCTCTTTGTTATAATGTAACTAAGTCGGGGCGTTACATGGACCAACACTTGAACCATTTGATTAAAGACATTTAATTTTTCAAGTCATTTCTTTCAGATTTTTCACCTTCAAAAGACAACGAAGAGTCTTAAAATCTTGAATTAATGTTTATTGTTCCTTATCATGAAGAGGGAATTGAGAAAACTTAAGGTAAGATGCAAGATTTGGAGAGATCGATAGACATTTGAAAGGTAGTTGTTCAAAGAATTTATGGTCCATGTAGAAGTAAAACACATCTTCAAGTCTCTAGAGTGTCCAAGAAGAGAATGGAAAGGGCGCATGAGTCTTCAGAGGCTTTAAACTGAATTAAATTTTGTTTCAAGAACAAAGGAAAGATCAAGGGATGAAGCTAGTGGGAGGTCATAGGTGTAAAGGAGGTATTTGTTTCAATTTAAATGAAAATAAATTAAAAGAAAAATTGCACGATATATGAACAGGCTTCATGTAGGACAGATTAAAAATGCAAAGTGGAAGGGACAACAAGGGCATAGTTCTATGGAACATAATAAAGACTTTGATATGAATTGAGAGAGAAGGCAGGAGGTGCATCAGGGGAAATAAATGTATGAGGTGTAGCCTTAACATACAAGGTGCAACATTAAAAGGGGAGACCAATATGCCAAGAAGAACTTAGTCAAAGAAGCTTGACACATAAGTCTGAGTGCATCAACTAAGGAAAGTGCATTGCATTTAGAGAAGCTTAGCAAAAGAGAGGCTAGATTTGGCTATAATGTGCAACATAGAAGGGAAATGCAAGTTTGTGAGCTAAGAATTGGTCATGAGGAAAGATGATATAAAGCATCGAGTGGAATACAAGGTACAGTGGCATGTGAGAAGTGCGCAAAGTCTTGTGAAGTCAAGATAAGATCGTGGATGGTATTGAAACAAAGACATGAGAGAAAATTATAGGGTAAGTATGTATAAATAATTGAGTGTTGTTGATATGAAAAATGTTGTGTAAAGAGAGAGAGAGAGAGAGGTCATTTGAAGACCATGTATGATTTCAAAGTGTGATAGATTTAATAAATAGAATCCATTATATTTTCTGCAATATTATTTTGAGTTGGGGCAGAGCATTGCCCATATAATATATATTTGATTTTTGTAAGATTGGAGTGGTGTTTTAGTAGAGAGGAGTACCCTCCTACATCATACTCACTCTCTATTGTTGTATAAACCTAAAAAAAATTTGTTGTATTTGCTTGTAGCATCTCTTGTGCAACTCCCTAGTTATTCCCTTTCACTACATCCATTGATATAATCTATTCATTATGTTATTGCTACTTCCACTAGTATCATATCTAAAACTATTCTAGCTCCACATGTAGCTTCATGCATTTATCCATACTTTATTAAATATACTTGTAACCTCTTCAATGTGCCATTATCAATATGCTCCTTTGTTGCATTCAAGTATACCACCATAGTTACAACTATTTTTTTCTCCTTGGGAATTCTCTCATACATTTAGTAACCTTTTCATCAAGTATATATATTCCTTGTTTTTTACCAACAACCTTCAATATCTTCTCTATTAATACCTCTTCCACATACTCCTCCATAGATTCACTACTCCACTCTTTCTTGTGGAGAATCTCTTCAACCTAAAGTGAACACACCTACTCCTCCATGCCTTATTCTTAGTGCACCATAGCTTATGGTCTTTGTCTCAATCCTATTGATTTCTTAAACTCTGCATGGTTTGCACACTCATTTGCATTTTATATCTCTCATAACTTCTCCCTTTAATTATCCTTCTCTAAAATATCCACACACTAAATAATCATGAATCCTCTATATTATGTCTTTTACATTGCACTTTTCTTGTTGTTTATCACTCCAACTTGGTGGCCTTCTTCTCTATCATCAATTCTATCTTGTATTTTCCTATTCTCTTCTCTCTCTTGCAACCTTCTTCTCTCTCGCACCTTCCTTCTCCTTTACATAAACATAGTTTTTCTACCTACAACATCAAAAATTCCTTACACACCTTTTATATCAAACCTTCATTTCTTTACGCATAGAAATTTTTCTCAAATGTCACCCAATTATTTGAATGTTCAAACTCACAAGACATGTCCTTTCTTGTTGTTCCAAAATTCTTGCATTAAATTATCTACATAATAAAATGTCCCTCAAATATGGTATTGTCCTTCTCCTACATGATTGATCCTCCATTAATGTTGTTAGAGGTATAAATAGCCTAAGTTGTATAAATTCTTAACATTGTCTCATTTTTCAAATGGTGCCATTAGTTGATACAAACCTCTTGCTATTTGTACCAAAATGGAGCATGGTTTTGATGTAGCAATATTATATTTCATGCCTTTGACAGAGGTATGAACTGGATTAATAAATTTTATGTTATATTTGTTGTTTTATCTATCTACTAGTGAAAATTTGAATGATATTCATATGTAATTTACTTTGTATATTGATGCTTTCCATAGGGCTTTGCCACACCATATCATAAAAAATTCCCTTGTTATGAATGAAGAGAGGAAAAATATGATTCAAAGTGATTATGAGTATGTGGTAAGTGATTATTCTATTATATGTCACTCTATAATTTAATTTTTATATATTAATGTGTGTATTTTTTATTGTATTAAGTGGTGGTCCAAGCAAGTTTAGAGAGGTGTTCGAGTGATCGGATTCAAAATAAACCATCATCACATACATCTCCATCCACTCAAAATTTAAAGGTGACTCACAATCTCTTTCCTTCCTCTAGAGGGAAGTGACTACATTAGGGATCTTTTTTGTATGCCTATATGGTATTTGGACATATATTTTGTAGTACAAATATGTGACATTATATGACTATATGGCTTTCTTGTACATATATTGTACTTTGATCAACATATAACCATGTATGCCTATATGGTTTTTGGTTAATTTAAATTTGTTTTACTAATACTCTCCATATTTTCTATAAATGATTAATTGAATAATTGAATAAATACACAAGTAAAATGGATATATTTTAGTTCGAGTAATTGAATAAATTCCCTATTATTTTATTATTTAATATTTTTCAATGAGTTTTATCATAGTTTAGCTCTTAGTCACTTTCTTCATAGTCTAGAGCAAATAAAATTAGAAATGGAATCAAGAAGTGGGGATGTCTTATAAGTATGATATATATGTAACTGATGCAAGCATTGCAATTAATCATTGATTTTTCTTTGTCCTATTTGGACACCTATAAAGTTATATCTAGGTTTTCCTTTTGATTTTTTCTATTTGGGCACCCATAAATTTGATAGTTTTAAGACTTTACCATTGCCCTAATCCACATAACAATTCATTGTCACACTGGGATAGTCATAACAATGTAGCATAGAATGATTAGGATAGCTAGGGTGTGAAACAAGGCCTCACCTAGTGTTCACCCACCCAACCCAACATGTTTGTATAATTTTTTTAGCCCCACAAGATGAATAATGTAAAATATGCCTTCTTGCAACTAACACGTTTTGCAACTTCTAAAACATTGTCACCATGGTCAAACATATTGGGTATTTAAAATTTTAAGAGAGGTTATTGCGGAGGGATCTTATGTGTACTTATGCCAGGTTCAACTAGAACATTTGTAGGTGCCAAAAAAATTTATAAACAACTTTTCATACTTTAGTAGTTTTTCACACCTAATGCTCTTAAGAGATTATGTTGAAATAGTGTAGCCCAAAATGATTAGGACAATTGGGGTAAAAAAAGGACCTTTCCTAGTATTCACTTTCCTATCAAGAAGTATTGACAATGTTTTTGTTATGTGGCATTTTCCCAAGAGAAGATAAATCTATGAATAACCCTTTAGAATTAAAAGGGAGATATAAAATAAAGAATATTATGATCCTTTGGTTAAAAGAGAGATTAATAAAAAAAATGTATCAACACTCTTTAAAAAAGGAAGAATAATTATTTATTTAAATAATTATTAAAAGATAACCTTTTGTGAAAGGGTGTGATGGTTTGGAAACCACCTCTTAAAAGGATATATAAATCGTTCATGTGATACATGGAAAAAGCATTCAAGGATGGAGAATATTTAGGGAGAGAAGAGAAAAAGAAAAAAGGAACTAAAAGGGTGTAAATGATTGAAGGTTAGGGTCATAGGTGTTGGGATATGGTGTTGTACACCATTGCATAAATTTATTTATTAGAATATTGTAATTAACTAATTATTTAGTTGTGACACACCTTGGTGGTGTGGATAATCACACTAGGTAATTATTTGGGGACCACTTGATGTTGTATTACATAACATTACATTATTATTTAATGTGTGGGAGACATGTGATAATAATTTAATATTGGGGAAATATTAAATAAAGTGATGTCATAGTACCCAATATTAAATGAGGGGTTAGTGGTTTTTTATTCACATGGTTTTGTGGTACATGGTTTCACCTTACCACTAGTTGTATGTTGTGTGAGCTTGTGTCTATAAAAGCAAACACATATGTAGTGGTTTAGGTTGGGGGCTGAGTGGTTTGGCTATCACTTTTATTCTTCTTGAGGAGTACATTTGTGAAGCATGGCATGGGATGTGTGGATTCATTCTTGGACACATGAGAGTGCATTGGAGGACTTGATGCTTTAGAGGTGTTCATTATAACTCGTGCATTTTCTTATTGTTCATTAATATGATGGAGTATGGATGATTTTGGAGGCTGGGTTTTTCCCTCTTAAAGGTTTTCCTAAGGTATATCTTGTGTCACCTTTGATGGGTATGTTGTCTATTCTCTTTCATGTGTCTTCTGAGCACTTATTTGCATTGTTATCTCTTTTAGGTTATGTGGAAATTGTCATAAAATAGCTAAAAGTCTCCTAACAATAAGCGGGAATTTAAACATTGGGAGAAGGGGCACACAATGTGTGTCCAACTTGGGGTACATCATACACCCGAAAAAGTCCTAGCGAGGGTTGATTTTATGCTATGAAAGCAGGTTGGTTCTATGCAAGAACCGGTTCCTCCAGCAGTGTTTGTTCTAGGAAACAACCTAGACCTATAACCATTTCTCTAAGTGTCAGATAGTAGCCTTTCTAGGACTTTAAGATAAGTATTAAGAACCACTAATTCAATAATATTGGAAATATTATCTAGGTGATTTTGATGTTTATATGATTAATCTATGTTGTGTTGTTATTCAATTTATTATGTTAATTATTTAATTATCACATGTTTGAAGTTTACATAAATTATTCATATTTATTTTGATAACATTGCATATTATAAATCATATTAATTATAATATTTTTTATACTAAATCCACTGCTAATACTTAATAATCATTAGAGAAAGGGTTCCATCACATTTGGTATCAAAGCCTAATGATCAACCTTCCCATCTTTAAAATGCTTTATGTTTTAAAATTTAATATTAACTAGTCTTTAATAAACTCCATATGCATATCTAGCATTATGCATTCACTATAACTTGTAAAGTTTATTCATATGTTGATATTAGTTCATTTATTAACATTATTAGAAATCTTGGATCATATTAAGATTATGTTTAAGGTCAATATTTCCTTAAAAACTCCTATTTACACCTAGACTCAATTTAAAATTTACTAAATATATATTTTATATTAATAGAATTAATATATATACATTTAAATAAAATATTGACCTATAAAGACATAATATCCTTTAATTATAGTAATTATCAATTATATTTAAAAGAAACATCCTATAAGCATACCTTCATTCAAAAATTTAGAACTATCCCTATCCCTTTGTAATTAAATAATTTAAGTTTGTTAGAAAAGAGTGATGTCATCAACAACAAGGGCATTACACTTATTACAAAGTCAATATTAGATCCCAAGTTTATTTGAACATCTATCCATAATAGATGAATATATCCCTTTTTTGTATACTGATCTAGTTTTGAATTATTATTGGATTAGAGCATGAACAATTGTTATGCATTTTGTATGTAAATAGGAATGCCCCATGTTGATCATGGAAATACAATACTTACCAAGAAAAGAACAATGAAGATATTAAAGATAAATTACATTTAGTTGTTTTATAAAAATATAATATCTATGGACTAGTTGATAGAGTATAATGTTAATGAATTTGTCAATGTTAATTCCATAAAAATGTTAAATTATCACTTATCATATCATAAGTACCTCCTACATAAATTGTCACACATGCTCAATAATAGAACAATGATAAACATTGGGATTAAAAGTTGGTAAATGGATGATAAAAATTTATTACAATATTTAATTGAATTTTAGATAGTAGTATATCTCATTGATTATGCTAGAATTGGTTCACTAATGTGTTAAAATAGGGTCTCGTCCAAACAAAATCCTTCAAATTTGCTAATTTACTTTATGTTGCTTGGGCTTGATCTATATTATGAAACTAGTCTAGCAAATAGAATTGAACTTAGAATTATGGGAGTGAATCCATGGAGTTGAAATAGAGCGGTATTTTTGGAACTTATTAGGAAAGAATTTAAATTCCTTTGATCAAGACCTATGAGTAAAATGATTTGGTGGTTGTGGAGAAATGATCAAAGCTAGTAGGAAAACATGGAGGAATGAGTATAATGGTATATATGCTAATAAAAGTCTTGATATTGCTGCAAATGTATCGTGAATGTCCTATGTTAATGCTCTAGATAAAATAAGTACTCTAATATGTGCAAATACATTATGGCATGTCCTTAATGCCACAACATAACACAGATTAAAAAAGAAAAATAAAAAAAATTATGCATTACTTGGTTCAAAATGGTCAGTGTAAAGAAGTTAAACAATGTTTTATTAGCCCTTACCTTAAGATAGCAAAAAAACAACAATAATAATAATAGTTTTTATTTTTTTCCTTGGATTCAATCAATCAAAGTTCATTCAATGAACATTATTGAATAAATTTACTACACCTAAAGTGTGTTCCCTTGTATATGCTTCTTTTAGCCCTTTTTTTCTAATTATCTAATCCTTGCATATGAACTTAGATTCAAGACCTACTTCATGGTAGGCTATTATACCATGTCTATTATTCTATATAAACCATGGACTTTATAATCTAATTAGTTATTGACTTGATGTAACTCAATAAGAGTAACTTATGTTGTGCTTTCTCTTTATTGAGGTGATAGACAATCTACAAGTCATATTGAATTACTAGGTTGGGTAATCATTACATATGACCTTTAATCCACAAGTTTTCACTTACATAGGAGTTCAACAAGTTGATATTGGAGTGGATAGTAGTATAAGATTTTTTTATGGTGTCATATGTGACTATTTAGTTTGTCAAGCTAGTATATGCATTAGCATTGGTGGGCCCATAACCCATAGATTCAAGGATCATTTTTGGATCTTAAAACTTGAAAATATTGTGTTTAAATACAATGGCTGGAATGAAATCATGCTTTATCAATTGCAAAATAACTTAAATTTTCTTAGGATGAGATATGGGGACATGTTGAATTTTATAGGGGGAGAGACAACCTCTAAGAAAATAAAAAATAAAAAATTTATACTAATTATTTTACACAATCTAATAATATCATATACCATTAGGTGTGCAAGCCTAGGGATGTATTTATGGAATGACATAATATTTCCTCTCCTTATGTACCCTTACTTAATATTTAATTTTATGATAATATCCACAATAAAAAGGTGTGTTCCACTTTATAATTAGGTTTAGAACATAGTTTTTGATTAGGGGTAAAATAGGTTTTGATGGGACCCAAAACCTAGTACAAAATAGTTTTTAAGGGACCCGCAAACCTATCAAAGAGAAGAATACTACAAATAAGATAAAACACATAGCAATAGCAGCCCAACAATAGCCAGTAAAAGAAAAACATGACTACACAAGCTACATCATACAAAAAAGCAAGGGGCCAAAACCCGTTTACAACCTAGTTTTAACTGGGTCTAGAAACCCTTAGATACACAAAGAATCTGCCTACATCTGCTAGGCATCAACAAACTAGTTGCTCATGGATGACACCACTAAGCCAAGAGAAATAACTAACAAAATGGTGTAGAACACCATCAAACCCCTAAATAAAAACACTAAAAAATTCAACAACCCCACCTCAATAAGGGAGTTAGAGAGCACAAAAAACCACTAGAGCACATCATCCAACTTGAAACAACACCCCACCAGAATCACCAACCCCAACTCCACCTCAATAGGAGGGAGATCCCTTTATAGGAGAGGAGGAAATGAGATCCCAATCCTCTGAAGCCATAACACTTCTGCCCACACATGCTCCATCTTGATAGGAACCAATAGAAGAGAGAACTCCCCACAAAACCTACAACACCCACCTCCACCTCATTAGAAGAGGGCTCTGCCTCAATAGGAGTAGTCTCCACCTCCATAGAATACACTAGGTATAGATTTAGAGGGAAAACTTCAAAAGGAAGGGCAGTCACAACCACCTTTGGAAAAGCAAGGTGTTGAACCAAGAAAGATGGAGGATACACTTCAACCACCATAGAAGAAAACCATTAATGCATATGAGCCTTAAGAAAAAGAAAATGAAATAGCTCAGCCCACACAATACCCATGATCCTCAAAAAAAAGAAGCCAACAATCCTGTCAGCACAGAACAACAAGGAGCAAAAAATGAAGCCAAAACCACTCAGAATAAAGCCCAAGAACATAAGATCCTTCAACCCAAACATTAAATCATCCCTCAAATTCAAATCAGTAGAAGCCCCACCCTCTTCAAGCCCACAAAACCCATCCCCAACAACGGGATCATCAAAGAACAAGGGAACACAAACCTGGCCCAAAAGGGACAAAACCCTCCAATCAGTAGAGGACCCCAACATAGATCTTCCATGGGGACAAGAAACCCCACATAATCATTAGCATGAAAGACCAAAAGGGGAAAAATAGAGCCCAAAACAAACATAGGTCCGAAGCCATACCAAAACACCACCCGAAGGTAGCCTCAACCATACCAACAAACCCCAGAAAAAGGATAAATAAGAGAGAGAAAGGGCCCTACAGTAGACAACAAGAAAACCACAAGATAATGAGAAGAATAAACCACACCCAAAAGGCACCAAAAAACCACACCATCAACCTCTCCATTGCCACCAAAATCAACAAATTCAACAAAAGGATAACAACAACAGAACAGTCCAATCTTCACTACTCCAACCCTTTGAATAGAAAAAGTGGCACCAACCCCCTAACATCATTCCACAGGTCCTATTGAAGAATCAAGGCCAAAGAGAGAGCCTCACACCAAGATACAAGGGGACCATAATAGAAAGCAACAAAACCCAAAGACACAAGAGAGAATCTAGACCCTCCTACTCCGTCTGCACCAAATCTCCACCACAAAACAGTGTCAGGCCCTCCCAACACCACATGCACAACAAAAAAACATGATTTCCCATAGCCAAAAGAGGAGATGCCAAAATCCAAGTTCCATCAAGATCATCGTTGGCATCACCATCCTCATCTGAGGCAGCATTCAAACCTCCACCCCCTCGAACACTTCCGCTCAAAACTCTCGCTTGCTCCATCATTACTGTACATGTAAAAATTAATTAGGTTTAGAACATAGTTGTCAATGTGAGGTATCCTTATTTTTATAAGCCAAAGATTCATCCAAAAACATAATTGAAAAAATCTTCATCCTAGTAGTAATTTGAGATATAATTAATTTGGTTTCTTAAAGGAAGATTAAAACTAGTATTTCTTTATGAAGTACTCTCTAGGTGGCAATAATTTACTATTATTCTATTACTATTTAAGATGCATTGTGAGATTATTTGTATCATCTTTTGTTTTAATTTGTACATTGTTATTGTCCACTTGATCAACCCAATAATATTTTACATTTTCCTTATTGTATAGGACTTATATTATGTTTATACATAATGGAAAGAGGGTATTCATGTAGTCCAGAATGCATGAATATCATCTTGGAATGTATGTTGAGTGTATAGATTATACTTTAATAAATTATGAGTGACCACATAGTATATTGGATATGCATAGTAATTATTGTGTGATTACATTGTAATACTTTGAAGGAGTTACATGAGAGAAAATTGATTGAATTAAAATATATGTGATTAAACATATAGAATAGCCTTAGTTTCTTCAATTGTGAAATTCTTATATGTATGTATGTACAGTCCTTTTCATAATTTTGATTGACAAAAATAATTGTCTTGAAACAATAAAATAGAGAGATCTATGAATTGAAAGAAGAAAAGGATGTAGATGAAAATATATCTATAGAAATATATGAAGAATGAATTTACTCAATATCAATTTCTTTAATTATTGATTATATGTTTTTGAGTTGTGATGTAGATGTATCTCATACTACTAAGGACAATAGCTAATTTAAATGGGGAGAATTGTTATTTGAATTTTTCCTCAAGAGAAGAAAAATCTATGAATAACCATTTAGAATTAAAAGGGAGATATTAAACAAATGATATTATGATCCTTTGGTTAAAAGAGAGATTAATAAAGAATATGTATAAACACTCTTTTAAAAAGGAAGATTATTTATAATTTAAATAATTATTTAAAGGAAACCTTTTGTGAAAGGATGTGATAGTTTGAAAACCACCCCTTAAAAGGATATATAAATCATTCATGTGAGACATGGAAAAAAAATTCAAGGATGGAGAACATTCAAAGAGAGAAGAGAAAAAGGAAAGATGAACTAAAAGGGCACAAAGGAGTGAAGGTTAGGGTCATAGGTGGGCATTTAAACATTGGGAGAAAGGGCACACAACATGTGTCCAACTCAGGGTACAACATACACTCGGGAGTGTCCTAGCCAAGGCTAAGTTTATGCCATGAAGATAGGTTGGTTTTGTGCAAGAACCAGTTCCTCCAGGGGTGTTTGTGTTAGGAAACAACCTAGGCCTATAACCATTCCTCTGAGTGTCAGATAGCAGCCTTTCCAAGACTTTAAGATAAGTATTGAGAACCACTGATTCAATAATATTGGAAATATTATCTAGATGATTTTGATGTTTATATGATTAATCTATGTTGTGTTGTTATTCCATTTATTATATTAATTATTTAATTGTCACATGTTTGTAGTTTACATTAATTATTCATATTTATTTTGATAACATTGCATATTATAAATCATATTAACTCTAATATTTGTTATATTAAATCTGCTGCTAATACTTAATAATCATAAGAGGAAGAGTTCCATCATAGTTTGTTTGGCCCCATGATGCATAAAATTAACATTATCCTTCCCTCCAACTTTTTAGTTAATGTAATTGGCAATTTTTACAACTTCTAATATATTGTTGCAATGGTCAAATAGATTGGATATTTTAAAAATTGGGAGAGGTTATTATGGAGGGACCCTACATGCACCTATAGGTTTTTACATAACATTTTTAGGTGCCACATATTTTAAGAAGCAACTCATCATGATTTGGTAGTTTTTCACACATTGAGCTCTTAAGAGATTGCATCATAATAGTGTAGCCTAGAGCAATTAGGACAATTGGGGTGCAAAAAAGGACACTTCGTAGCATTTATTTTCCCACTCAAATGTGTTGGCACTATTTTTTCATCCCCACAATACATGAAATGAAAATTATTCTTGCCTACAACTTATTGTTGTACACAATTAACACTTTTTACAACATTTGAAAAATTATCACCATAGTCAAATGGATTGAAAATTTTAAAAATTGAGAGAGGTTGTTGTGAAGGGACTCTACATGACCATGTAGGTTTAGATGAAATTTTTGTAAGTTCCATGAATTTTGATAAGCAGTTCGAACGTCATATCTCAATAATTTTTTGCACTTACAACCCTTAAGAGATTGCCCTGAAATAATGTAGCTCAAAATGATCGAGACAACTGGGGTACAAAATAGGACCTTTCCTAGTGTTCACCTACCCACCCAAATATTTTGGTGCTATTTGTTCAGCCCCACGATGCATGAAACGAAAATATGATTTCATGTAACTTTTCATTGAATGTAATTGACACTTTTTTAACATTTGAAAAATTGTTGCCATAGTCAAATGACTTGGATATTTAAAAAATTGGGAGATTTTATTGTGGAAGAACCATATGTGACCCTGTAGGTTTAGAAAAAATATTTGTAGGTGTCATGTGTCATGCCCTTATTTTATACTTAGGACATGAACACAACCGTCAATTTTTTATTTTTTTATTAAGTTTTAAACAACATGAACAACATTAAAGAGCCACTTAACCATACTAGACATGGTCCCACACTACATATTTTGGATAATGTTGTTAGTGCCACTTCATCATTGATCCTAAACCCTTAAGCTAGACTGAATGCATTTGACTATTACTCAAATCGATACAAGATGGGGTTTCCAGATTCAGAGTCTTCTTAATGGTATGAATAAAATGTTAACCTATTAGAACCATTGAATCTAAAGATATATCTGGGCCACTCCCTCAGTAATTCCATAGCGCAATTATTTATTCATTTATTTATTATCTCGACATAGGTAAGCACACATACGTAATTGAGAATATTAATTTTTGAGCTTATTTAATTTGTCGCTTAATGAACATCAAGTTGATCATATACACATTTTCTTAAATAGACCTATTATGGGTATCTATGGAATGCTCAAGCTAACTCCATTAATACTATGTTGTATTTATTCAATAATATCAAATTATCATTGTTGGAACAATATTTTATTATCACTCTTGAATCAATGTAATAATAAGACATATATCAGCATTGATAATGATTTTAACCACTTAATAACCCAGTAATAACGTTAATATTTAGTCACAAATCATTCTTTAATGAGACATTGTTATTATCAATCAAACTCCAATTATATTTTATTTAATAATTCCATGATATATCAATAGTAATGTTGTTTTCATCGATAAATATGTATATACATTGATGTTGAACCGCCTAGGTACATTTAACACCAATTCTTATATTGGTAGTGTTATCAACTCAAGATCATGACTTACATTAATAGTTTACTTTGTTGACTCTCCTAATAACTTATTCCGTTGATTTCCGATTTAGCAATGTTACCATTATTGTCATTAATTGAAACATTAACATCAACATTAGTATTTATTTCCTCATACCTATTATTCCTTACTCTATACAAGAGATAATAATGTTAATGCATTATATTTGTTGTGTAGCAATGCTAATATCCTTTAACCACATTGACATTAATGTTATTATTATTTTGTTTGATTTTGAATTCGTTATATTGTAGATATCTATTTTAGTATTTACTTGTTATTGATAATATCAAATTTAATCTTCCTCATCGACAATTAAATATAACATCATGCACATCAATATTAATGATAACATTAATATTCAGTTGATTTCAATTAGAATTGCAACCACCAATTACAATTAATCTTCAATACTAAAAACATCATTAATATTACAAATTTAATAATTTCATTAATGATATCTTGTTTGCATTAACATTGGATTGATAACCACCAATCTCATTAATATTAAATTTATTTTTTGTTACTAATGTTAATATTAATCCAACTCCAATATTTAATGTATAGTATAAATAGTGTAGGATTTACAATTTTCTCTCAAAAATGTATTCCATACATTGGGATTCTTGGAGAATCTAAATATTCCTCCTAGAATTATCAATGCTACTAATTATTAATGATTATGTTGTTGATGGTATTGTTGAAAATTTAATATTCACTTCACTATGTATTAAAAATTAAAGATGATATCGTATTAATGTCAGTTTTTAATTCTAAATACTATAATTGCCACTTATTGGATTCTCACTTTGGCATTGCTAACATTAAGTTTAAATTTATTAACTCTATTTATTAGACACCAACAATAATATTAATTTATTGACGTTATGACTAAAATTAAGAACATTCCTTACCTCCAATTTGAAAACCAATGTTGGTCCTTTATTTCAAAATTAACAAAGATATTTTTAATCACATCTTTCTACCTCTAAATTTGGCGATGCATATATTTATTTATGGTGATTTAATTCACTAAACTTGTCCACATGATAATAATTTTAACAAGTGAGACTTCCACGTAAATTTCATCTATAACATGATGAGAAATAAACTTAAACAAATGCATTTTTTGTTGGCAAGCAAGGACCAGTTCCCCCTCGAAAATTTGTTGCTCAATTTTTTTATTTTAAATTTATACATATTTTCTCACATGACGAAACATTTGATATAGTTTTTATTACATTTTTTTAATGCTATTTCATTTGCTTGTTGTTGATTTGCATTTGTATTACCCATTTTCTTCTCTTTTACTTCACAACCCAAACAGATATCTGACAGTTTTGATTACCCACTTATATTATTTATTTATTTTTATTTAAAACTTATATGGTTCCTGATACCATGCTTTCCACAGTTCTACTTAAAAAACTAATTCCTTCTATACTAGAATTTTGATACTTAACATGCATGTTTCAGTATTAATTTTTTGAGAACTAGCATTCAAATAATAATAATTAATAGAAATGCCACATTTTTCTCTCTATCTATAGGTTGGCTATAATGAAATAGAAGTTATTCAATCAATATTATATCTAGGCATTTAATTGAACATTTCTTGAACTACCAAAATAAATGGAGTTTATATACAACATATCCACACATTCTGAATTTTACACACAAAATAGATTGAATAGGAAACCATAAAACTAAAAGAAATCATCGAGTTTTCAACACTAAACTTTGTTTCTTCCTTTTTATTTTCTCTAACCATTACTAACATACTCTTCTAAACACTATTCTGTTGTAGGACAAAGGCTACTATTCACCTCATTTCTCAATAGAAATTTATACAAATGCTGGTCATGAGGCACAAGAAGGAATTTTCATTTTAGAAAGTAAAACTCTTCTTATTAATTATACATATTTTTTTAAACCACTTTCACATTGACAAAAAAATACATATATCATTACAACTTTACACACACCCCAACCAGCAACATATATCCTACTGTATAGCTTGATAAAAAAAAAAATGTGATATCAAGTCCACCATCTCCCATAGGCAAGTGTATACCCTAGTTAACTTTCCTGCATACAAAAACAACTTTTTTTTTTCATAATTAGTGGGAGATTACCTCCCAACCATAGGGCTAAAATAGCCCACCCTTGAGCTAGGGGAAACATCAAGAGTGAGGTATTTTGCACAAGACAACACTTACAACCATGACATATATAATGCAACAATTTCATCACACTTCCAACAGCACTTCACAACAGAAAACTCAACATAATTTCCACACATTACAAGTTTATAACACAAGAAACACAAAACTTATCCTCTTCCTCAAGAGTCTCAAAAGGGGGAGTGGGGACATCAACTAGGAGGGGAAAAAAAATAGTAGATTCAACACCTCTAACCAAGCATCACCTCCAAGTTTTCCATATTACACACCTCTCAAACCATACATCCACCCATTTTCCATTTCACCTCATTCAACACCATATCAAGATTTTCAACACATAGCATGCACATATGATCATAAATATGAACCATATGGGTACTCATACCCTTTTAACTAACCCCCTTCCTAGGGAATCTCACCCACTCAACCCAACACATGAAGTAAAACCTCCATTCTATGGTAGGTTTTCTTCTTAACAAAACAAGCCCACAATTCAAACAACCAACAAAACAACATCAAATCTTGACAAGCAAAATACATACACAAAATATCATTAAAGTAGGACAAGGGATAGAATACCAGCCTATTTTAACCTCAATTTGGCAATGAAAAATGTGCAAAAACCAACAACAAGTCCCCAATCTTCTCTCCTTCCCAGGCTTCTACTCTTTCATCAATGATGATAGCAGAAACAAGCAAATGAATCCCCTCAATGTTCTACCTTCTCCAAAATAAAACCCCTACAAGAAATACCTAATCCTTCATCTTCAGTTGTGAAGGTGACAAGTGTCACCTTCACAATTGATCTCCCTCAATTCCACTCTTCACATTTTTGGTGTGAGGGTTCTCCAAGCATGTTTTAAAAACATTGACCAACTTTGAATTTCGTTACAACCAAAAGTGGCTCCAAAAAGAGGGTCATATGACTCCAAAATAAACTTTTTAACCCATAAAGTTATTCCCAAGTCCTAGCCTAAAGACCTAGGGTCATGAAATCCCTTTAATATATAAATAAAATGCATTAAATCAACCTTTAAACTAGGACATATCATGCAACTACATTCAATTCAGTCAAGACAATGCACTTAACATTATAAAAGCTTTCCTACTAGTACATGACACACAATAACCACATAACATAAATTCATGACTTATAACACCTTAACCTCTCCAAATAAGTTAGGTCGGTTTCAATGGAAATGCACATATGTCACCTTGGTATTTCCTCAGGTCCACTGGTCATGGACTAAATTTGCACACTCAAATCACAATAGTTAATCTATCATTAATAATAAAAATTGAGGCATGAAATACCAACATAATATCTCTACAATGGAATCTTAAAATCAAGTATCTCATAGCATACATTTATTCCATACCACTAACATGATACCATAAATAAAAATTAGTTTTCAAAGATAATTGGACATAAATTCACTACATAGGATAGCATCATAATCCATTTAATCATAAGATCAACCACTCATAAAAATAACAACAAGAACGATCATCGAGATAGATCGATCATCCACATATTACCACAAAACCATAATCTATGAAAGTAAGCATGCATGCATGTGTATCACGTAAATGAGATGACACCAAGGTTTGTTTAATCAAAATACATGGTAGCATCCTAATCCTTGATAGAATAATCCATGGGAATCACATAATGATTGACATCACACACGTAACCTTCAACATTGGAAGGTAGGTATCACACCATGGATTCCAAGGAATAGCTTGTCATAGTTCATCATTTTTTCATACTTAGGGTTTTTAAGAGATTGTGCCAAAATAGTGTATCCCGGAACGATCAAGGTAGCTAGGGTGAAAATTATGACCTTTCCTAGTGTTCACCTACCCACCCAAATGTGTTTTCATTTTTTGTTTGGCCCCATGACACATGAAATAAAAATTATGCTTTCCGATAAAAAATTTTTTAATGTAATTGACACTTTTTACAACATTTGAAAAATTGTGGCTGCAATCAAATGGCTTGGATGTTTAAAATTTTGAGAGAGGTTATTGTATATGAACCCTAAGTGAACCTGTAGGTTTAGATGAAACATTTGTAGGTGCAACAAATTCTAAGAAATATTTCATCATAATTCAACATTTTTTGTAATTAAGGCTCTTAAGAGACTGCGTTAAAATAGTGTAGCCCAAAATGATTGAATAGTTGGGGTACAGAACAAGACATTTACTAGTGTTCACCTACCCACCCAAATGTTTTGGTACTATCTATTTAGCCCCACAATGAACGAAACAAAAAATATGATTTCTTGCTAATTTTCAATTAATGTAATTGATGCTTTTTATAACATTTGAAAAATTATTGTCATGATCAAATGGTTTGGATATTTAAAAAAAGGAGATATTTTATGATGGAGTAACCCTACATGATCCTGTAGGTTTAGATGGAATGTTTATAGGTTCCATGGATTCTACGAAATAGCTCATCATAGTTTAACATTTTTTTGCACTTAGGTCTCTTGAGAGATTGTGTCAGAATAATGTAACCTGGAATGATCAAGGTAGCTAGGGTGAAAATTAGAACCTTTTATAATGTTCACCTACCTAATTAGATGTGTTGGTGTTGTTTTTTTGGCCCCATGGTGCATGAAATGAAAATTGTGCTTTCCTGCAACTTTTTCTTGAACACAATTTCCACTCTTTGCAACATTTCAAAAATTGTGGTCATGGTTAAATGGCTTGGAGATTTAAAAATTTGAGATATTTTATTGTGTAGGGACCCTATATGAACCTCTAGGTTTAGATGAAAAATTTGTAGGTGAAACAGATTCCGAGAAACAATTCATCATAGTTCAAAAAAAAATTGTAATTAGGGCTCTTAATAGATTGTGTCAGAATAGTGTCACCTATGATGATTGGAATAGTTGGTGTGCAAAACAAGACCTTTCCTAGTGTTCACCTACCCACTCAAAGATTTTGGTGTTGTTTGTTTGGCCCCACAATACATAAAACAAAAATTATGCTTTCTTCCAACTTTTTGTTAAAAGTAATTAACACTTTTTCCAACATTCAAAAAATTGTTGTCGTGGTCAAATGGATTGGATATTTAAAAATGAGAGAGGTTATTATGTATGGACCCTACATGGCTGTATATGATTAGATAGGATTTTTTTTAGGTGCTACAGATTATGAGAAATAGCCCATCATAGTTTGGCAATTTTTTGCACTTAGGGATCATAAGAGATTGTGCCAAAATAGTGTAACCTAGAATGATCAGGTGTATTGGGGAATGAATAGAGGCCTTCCATATCACACCCAACCACACAAATGTTTTGTAACTATCATTTTTTCCACAATGCACAAAATGCAAAGTATGACTCTTGACAAGTTTTTACTAAACATAATTGACACTATCTTCAACATTTAAAAAATCATCGCCACAATTAAGTGGTTTGGAGATTTTAAAAATAGAGAGAGGTTATTGTGGAGGGACATTATGTTACCCTACCTGTTTAGATGAAATTCTCCTAAGTGTCATGGATTTTGAGAACCAATCTTTCATAGCAATTTGGTATTTGTTTGCACTTAGGGCTCTGAAGAGACTACATCATAATAGTGTAGCCTAAAATGATTAGGTATTTTGGGGAATGAATAGAGGAATTCATTGGAATTCACCTTCCCACTTAAACATGTTGGAACTATTAGATTTTTCACAATGCACAAACTACAAAGAATGTCTCAAGTGACAAGTTTTTTCTAAATAATCGACTTTTTGCAACATTTGAAAAATTGTTGCCACAGTCAAGTGGATTGGAGATTTTAAAAATTGAGAGAGGCTATTGTGGAGGGACCCTATGTGATTATGTAGGTTTAGACAAATTTTTCCTAAGTTCCATGGATTTTGAGAACCAATATATCATATTTTGGCATTTTTTACACTTAAGGCTCATAAGATACTATGTAGGAATAGTGTAGCCTATAATTATCGAATGTCTTGGGGAACAAACAAAGGCCTTCCTTGGAATTCACCTACCCACCTAGATATTTTTGCAATGCCATTTTTTTCCACAACACACATAATGTAAAGTATGGCTCTTGATAGGTATTTACTAAACATAATTGATTTTTTTGTAGCATTTGAAAAATTGTCACCATGGTCAAGTGGATTAGATATTTAAAATACTGAGAGAGGCTATTGTGGAGGGACACTATGTGACCCTATAGGATCAGAAAAAATATCCTAAGTGTCATAGATTTTGAAAACCAATATCCTAAGTGCCATAGGTGTCTTGGGGAACAAATAGAGACCTTCCCTATATGTCACCTATCCACTCAAATGTATTGGAACTTCTAGTTTTTCCTCACATGACATTGATAACTCTACTCAAATTTCATAACTATAAATTTTAGAACCTATAAATTCATGCATCTATCAACAGGTGTCAAGAAATATTGACTATATGTAGAATATACGAGAATCGGTTATGAATATCATAAGTGAAATTTAACTTGGAGAAGGTGTGAATGAATGAACTTATGAAAAAGAGAGGCAAGTGAGGGAAATACTTTTATAAAACTGTTTCTTAATACTTCGTGCATTCTACAGATTGTAATATAATGTGTCTTGCATGTACAAAATTAAATTTTAGCATGATGGATATAGGAACGAATGCAATCATGAAAATAAGATTTTTACAAAAACTATTCTTAACACTTAATGCATTCTTTGGATTGTCATATAATGATTCTTGCATGTAAGAAATTAAATTTTAGTATGATGGATATAGGAACGAATACAATCATGAAAATAGGATTTTTAAAAAATATATTCTTGACACTTTGTGCATTCTTTGGATTTTCATATAATGATTCTTGCATGTACGAAATTAAATTTTAGTATGATGGAGATAGGAAAAAATGCAATCATGAAAAGGGTAGGACTTTGAGAGAACATGTTCTTATCACTTTGTGTATTCTCTAGATTGTAAGATAATGAGTGTTGCATGTAAGAAATAAAATTTTAGTATGATGGAGATAGGAACAAATGCAATCATGAAAAGGATATTATGTGATAAATTTTTCTTGTGTTCTTATTAACACATCTAACAAATAATTAAAAAAGAAAAATAAAATAAAACAAACCTCTTTGATAAAGAGGCCTAGGGATAGAGGGACTCCAACCCTCACGATCTATAAAACCAACAGATTTTCCTCCTACTCCAATTTTCATTGTTGTTGACATTGACATGTAGAATTGGACTCTATCTTTATCCTCATCCAATTATTACTTCCAAAAATGGAAGTAAACGCAACACTCTTACAAAACATGTTCTCAACACTTTGTGCATTCTCTAGATTGTAAGATAATAAGTCATGCATGTACGAAATGCAATTTTAGTATGATGGAGATAGGAATGAATGTAATTATGAAAAGGGTGGGAATTTTAAAGAACATGTTCTTATGAATATGTAGAATAGGAAAGAATTAGTTATGAACCTCAAAAATGAAATTTAACATGGAAGAAGTTTCAATGGATGCAATTATACAAAAGAGAGGCAAGTGAGGATAGTACTTTTACAATACATGTTCTTAACTCTTCACGCATTCTCTGGATTGTAAGATAATCATGCATGTACAAAATAAAATTTTAGAATGATGGAGATAGGAACAAATGAAATCATGAAAAGGGTTGGACTTGGACTTCACAAAACATGTTCCTATGAATACATAGAATAGGAGAGAATTATTTATGAATCTTAGAAATAAAATTTAACTTGGAGGAGGTGTGAATGAATTCAATTATAAAAAAGAGAGGAAAGTGAGGATAGTAATTTTATAATACATGTTCTTAACACTCTATGAATTCTCTAGATTGTAAGATAATGAGTATTGCATGTATGAGATTAAATTTTAGCATGATGGATATAAGAACAAATATAATTATGAAAAGGGAAAGAATTTTACATGAAATGTTCTTATGATTACATAGAATAGGTGAGACTTAGTTATGAATCTCATAAATGAGGTTTAACATGGAGGAGGTGTGAATCAATGCAATTATGGAAAAGAGAAGAAAGTGGGGACAATCATTTTACAATACATGGTCTTAACATTTCATGCATTCTCTAGACTATAATATAATGGTTCATGCATATACAAAAGTAAATTGTATCATGATGGAGATAGGAACAAATGCAATCATGAAAAGGACAAAACTTTTAATTGGTTATATGAGTAGTCATGAATGTAAGAACATAATGTTTTACATTATGGAGGTGTGAATGGAGACGATCATAAGAAAGAGAGGTCAATGAGGGAAAATATTTTATGAGACATGTTCTTTAACTCTTATGAGTTTTCATGAGAGACGTTCTTTAACTAGTTACACTCAATCAATCCATTAACATAGAACATGAAAACACTAAGAACTATCCACTCTCTAACTATTTGTAACAAATCCCTACCAAGTTTGTAGGTAGAATGAAGTTTAGGGCTTGTAAATATTTTAATCTTATGGGGACAAGTGGTCACTTATGGAATGTAATTTTTTTATGACTAATGCTCCTACATCTTTTAGAGATGGATGGAAAATTTTTGTTTATGATAATCATATAAAATCAAAAGAAAGGATTTTTATGATCATTGTAATTAAGGTTAGCATAGTTTTCTTGTAATGTGATGAGGGAATATAGCCTTAATTAAATAATAATATTTAATTATTTTAGCCACATGGGTGAGGTGGATAATAGGTGGAAATAGGTAATTAGTTAATTATTTATTTGTGAGAAGATAGAAAAGGGTGATTAATTAAAGAATATGATTATTTAATTAAGTTATGGGCTTTAGGTGAAAGGGATATGTCCTAGGTTAATTAGGACTAGGTGATGGGATGTAGGCCTAAGTAATGAAATTGGTTGATTAGGGATGAGGTGATAGGTTTAGTGGTGATGAATAAACCTAAAGAATATTTTAGGTGTCTACAAGTAGTCCATCTCATAACCCACAAAGGTGTGAATTACATCTTGCATTCTTTCCATCCTTACAAATAACTCTCTTTCCCATAGTGAATCACCTTTAGAGAATTGATATTTTACATTAAAACCTTAATAAGACTACGATGCTTCCACAAGATTTTGAGAGCCTTTTAGATTATATTTTTCAATCTTACAAGCTTCTTGTTTACGATTCTCAATTTCCCTCACTATCCCTATTCTTTCCTATCATTATGTGAAGGTCCCAACTACTACAAAGAAGGATATAGACAGAGTTAGATCCTTGAGGACACAAGCATACACTTGTGCCAAGAAAAATTATATTTCATGGGTTCTTTAATGTCATTGTAATTTAGCAATTAATCTTTTTCTAGTTCTCAAGGAAGTAAATTTACTATTTATTCTTGGTTAGTTTATAATTTCATTGTTTACTAGATTAGATCTTAGGTTACATTTTTACTATTAAAATATCTTAGATTAATTACATTTACTTTTATTAGATTAGATTATCCTAGAAAATTGAAGCACAAAATAAAAAATGTAGAAAACTACATCTTAGAAAAAATGATAACTTTGCATTTATTTTAAAATTTTATTTCAAAAAATTAGTAATTATATAATCTTTAAATTTGGGAAAAATGCAAGAAATAGATTACTTCATTTTTTACATTCATCTTTCCTAGTCACATTTAGAAACCTTGTAAAACATAAAACATAAAAAAGAGAGAGATAGCCCTTGATCCCAACATGAGGCACTCAACATAAACAAACTTAGTCATATATCTTCCTCAATTAGCATTCGTACTCAATGTGCCTTAAATGAGAGAAGTTTAGATTAGTATAATCTTAGATGAGACTAGGGAAAACATGCTAATTTAGGAAAACCCTATTGAAGAAATAGTTTAGAAGCAAACACAAATCTTGTGACAAGTTGAATAAAACACAACAAGGGCTCGTATCACAAGAATTTTTTTAATTGAAGGTCAAGTCATAAATCATCTTCATTAGGAAACTAGATAGGACATCAAAATCATAAGATAAATTGGAAATATCAACTTGAACTTATTGTAAGAGTTAATTTCTCAACTTCATCTAATTAATCATGAAAACATAGTCAACCATCAACGCCATACACAAACAAACCACAACAACACTAATACCACTCATGTTGTTTTTCTTCCTTCTAAATGTAACAACTTGTCAATTCCACCCTTGCTTGATTGGACCTTACCACAACAAAAGGAGTGGTTAGGTAGGTGCCTCTTACCAAGAGTGTAGTTAAATGTGTTGTCTAGAGTTTGACTCATTTGCATTGTTCTTGGGTCAATCCAATCATCACAAGCACATGCCTATGAGAGCTAAATATCTTGCTTATTTTTCTTCTACTTCAAACTTAACTCCCGTTCTACATACTTTTTGCATTGCAACAACTCTTACATACCTTAGAAATTGTCAAATTTACATTTAGCAACTTCTATGACACTAAATGAAAATTACAAACTATCAATTTACAAACAAATAACATATAATACCACTCCAAATAAGAATTACCCCAAATATGTGAATGCATAATAAAATAATATAATTAAGATATCTCAATAAAGAAATAAGTGGTGATGTTTAAAAGCATCATGGAGCCTAAAGCTTTGAAAATAGCCACCAAGTTGGAAGAGGGGTAATCACTTATGTGGATAAGCATGAAGCATAAATTATAGAATAATATTTTATTACTCATAAACATTGAAGGAGGAATGGCCAAACAATGCTTTCGATTCATTCCATCAAGTTCGAATCTTAACTACCCATTGTGGTCAAACAAATTTATGATAAATAATATTAAGGAAGCTTCTTGATTAAGTATAAAACTTATTCTTGGAAAGTTTAGGTGGTTAGATAAATGATCCTAGTTCAATGTATTGGCCATTTAATTTTCTTGCTTGGAAAATTAGAAGGCGTGAGGACCAAGATTTCTACATCATCTCACCAAGAAGAATTCCAAAGTCTATCCCTTGTCCATTTCCTCTTCCTATCCATATCTCCCTAGTCCTTTGTGTTTTGGTTAAAAAGGCTAAATTGTTGTTGGTGTTCAAAAGATGTTTTAAATGATTTATTTTTTAATATTATATTTTTTAAAATATTAAACAGTTTAAGAAAATTTAAATATAAGTGAAATAAAAAATTATGGTCGATTATTTAATGGGAGTGGTGGATATATAAGTAATGTTTTTGTTTTTTGGAAAGAGGTTGTATATTTTATATAAATATTTTGTTATTGAATATTATTTTTCAAGAGAGGTTGTGTATGTGATTATAAGAATATTTAATGTAGGTGAAGGTTATAATAAGTATATAATTAGTTCAATTTATTAAATAATATATTTAATATTTTTTGAAGTCTTGTTAGATGTATTCAATATTGTAAGAACATTTAGTATTTTAACTCTTATGATGCATTAAATATTTTTTACTTCGTCAAAATATGAGAAAAATTCTAATAAATTTATCTTTCATTATTATTTTTTAAAAAAAATAATAATTAATTATTCACATCCACTTATACTTAATTTCCTTTTTTAAACATGCACATTATTTTTTTACAAAACTTAAAATTTAAGAAATATTATAATCTTTATGAAATCTCATCTTTTATTATAATCTTACATTTTTAATATTTATTTATATTTACATTATTATTTTATTTTATTTTGGGCAAAAAATATAAACTATTAATTTTTTAATCTAAAAAGGTTACATAAAGATTTCCAAAGAGTAATACTTCTCAATTAAACCCACAAAGTAAAAATCCAAGGAAGTTTTCTACAAGTCCACCCCCATTAAGACTCAAACGAGATCATAAAATTAAAATTAAGACAACAAAAACATAGAAAGTAAATTATCAATCCAAATCATCATGAAGGAGTGAAAGAAGTTGTAAAAAATGGCTAAACAAAGAGATCCCCAATCCATAATATTTTAGTGATGGTCAACATTAGAAGCCCATTTAGCCAAACAATCAACAACAACATTCCACTCTCAAGGAACATGAATAAAAGAGATGAAATCAAAATTTCTTGACAATCAAAGAATTTGTTCCACATACGATGTCAATTTGCAAGAAGACTAAGATACTTTCTCATTATTCAAAAGGGAAATCAAAACCATTGAATCCATATCACAAATGAAAAAATTCCAACTCATATCACAAGATTTATCTAGAGCTACTAGGAAAAATTGAGTCTCCATTTGAGTATTAGTAGTTGTAGTAACATAAAAGTTATCCCTTTTTCCTTAATTTAGAAATAATTAGTATTAACATGAGCCTAATTTTTCCTTAATTTACTATTGCAATATGTTTTACATATTCACATTAGGTTTAGGGCCCTTTTTAATAAAAGGAACTTTATTGTGTCTTGTTTATGATGTTGTAAGGTGTACCTTTACACTTTCACATTAATCTAGGGCTTTATTAATTGATTGAGGTTAATTTTCCTTAATTGGCCCCTTTAACTCAAATCCAAGCCTAATTAAATACAATTTCTGAGGGATAAAACCCAACATTCATCAATACATTACACAACACTTAACTTTGGAAAATATGTGTCCTAGGTAAATGACCTTGGACCCATTCACCATAGGGTGAATGGGTCCTTACTTAGATCTAGGACCCTATTTTTACATAATTTCTAACATCAACCGATGTGTGTCCTAGGTAAGTAGCCTAGGACCCATTCACCCTCCTCACTTAGACCTAGGACACCCCTTTGGAATATGTATTTGGCGGTATTTTAATGATTTCAAATCTATAATCAATGTCGGCTTGTGATATTTGAATTTTGGGAATTAATGTTAAGACATGTATAAATACAAGGCTATTTCACTTAGTTTCACCTAGCAATTTCAAGTCTTCAAGAATTCTAGCAAGTTTATGAGATCAAGAGAATTCAAGAGCATTTTTCAAGACATTCAAGGGAAGATTTATAGAAGATTATTGCAGAAATCAAGATTCTTTTAATCATGTCAAAGATGTGTTGCATCATGCATGTTGTTTGAGCTAATATGATGATGTAGTGTTCAATATCTATCAAGCATTCAAAGGCATTGTTTCACATCAAAGTTCATGATCAAGATCTACATTCATTGAGGTCACTTCATGCTAGTGTGCAGATTTGTTATCCAAAGTTTCAAATAAGGTTTCATGTTTCATCCATTCTTATTTCATTGTTTCATTATAAAAGGTTTAATTACCAAAATAGGGTTTGACCAAGGAAAACCCCTATTAACCTAACAAACACCATTTTTCTCTCTTTGATGTGTGATTGCAAATTTTAGGTTGAAGATCATTTGAAGAGAAAAATTGAAGAAAGTTGTAAATTAGTCAAAGTTACAAGAAAAGTTTTTAAATCATGAAAACTCCTCTACAAATTTTATTTCCAGTTGTATGGCAGTGAACACCTAGAATCTGAGAGTGCAAACTGAGCAGAAGAGAACCCAGAAAGCAATTTCTAGAACCCTAGCTAGGACCCATTCACCATAGAGCGAATGAGTCCTCAATGAGCTTCAAAAGGTGACTTTTGGTGAAAGGTACACATTGTTTTCCCCTTTATAGATCTTCCTTTTGATTACTAAATTTCAATTAGATTTAATAACTATTCTTCATTTGTATATTATAGCTTACATTTTGAATGAAATTAGGAAAATAGGTCATTGTGGTGCACACAACACCCCCTATTTTTCTTCGTTTCATTTTTGGTGAACTCGAGTTTGGTTTCTACCTTCTTCAAAACATTCTTGAATACCAACACACAAGGTGTATAAAGCCATTGGTCCCAAACACACCCAAATCCCACATCCACACTATATCATCCACAATCCAAAGTTTGGAAAATAAAAAATTTCTACAACCAAAATATGAGATAATTCATTCACATCACATATCCCCATCAAAATTCATCATCTCACTTAAAATATTAAAATTCCAAATCCCACATTCACTGTCTTCTAGCAACAACACTTTATCATAATGACTTTAATGACACTCTATCAAGATGTGTGCATTTAGATAAAGCTAGATATAGTATCAAATAGGATCACAATAACATTCATGGGCTATATACAAGTTTTCTTATCTTGGTGAAGAAAATTTTCAAGGCATGACATTATTGGCACATGTTGATAACAACATCTTCATCAACACCATCAAGTGGTGCAACATAATTGGTGATCATTCAAAATCAAATAAAACAAAAATAAAAAGTAAAGAAAAATAATTCATCGAATAGTGAAAACCATTCTTATGGAACTTTGGTAAAGTACCATGATGAAAACTTGGAAAACATGCATTATGTGTAAAATCATTTATCTATGTGTACCTGTTTAGTTGGGAGCATTTTATCTAATACATCACTCCATTTATCTCATGCACCACTATCCATCCAATCCATTTCACTTTCATCTATTTACCCTATCCACCTGGATCTTGATAAATTCTATGGGCATATACTTCATAGCATTCTTTTGGAAAAATCTTGGCATGGTCATTTCCTTTGACCATAGACTATCTCATGTCATACTGTCACCTACATACCACTATCCAAACATTTAGCTTGGTTCAAACAAGTTATCCTATTACAAGATAGTCCTTGGAGGTGAAATCTCTTATCCTAGGTCTACCTGCATAATTCATATCCTCCCCATCCTTCGCATATGCATTTCCATCGCACTAGTCCATTCATTTGCTCATACAATCACATAAATTGCTAGACATAGGGAGTAGGTGATTGCATCTTGTTGTGAAAATATTTTGATATATTCCTTCTAGCTCACTTGGTGATCTAAACACCTTTGAAAAAAATATATCAAGCATGTTTCACCATCTCATGAATAAATCTTTTCAAAAAAATCTCCTCCATCAACATTAATATAAACAATCCCTATCAATATCATCAAGCTCCTACACTCCAATGGGTGATCAAACCATCTAACAAATTTTGTTCTAAGCCTGGCTACAAATCTTTATTTATCTTATCCAATCAATCATCATCGAGATGTATCCTTCCTAATCATCTTGGTGTTCCTATCTTAACAAAACTATCCTTGCATTTTTTCCTATCTGAAATATTTTTTCCTATCATCAATCAATAAATCATATCAATCAACATTATCTTGGCTACAAGATCTCAAAAGTTCTTGGATATCCACACATCAATATCTATTCATCATTCATCCATATCATCATCATTAAAAATACAAAAAAAAAAAAAAATAGTCCCTACCTAACCAAATTTTCACTTCTGACTTGTCCAAAAACCAATGCAAGACCTTTATTTGACAAGCCTCCAAATACATCATCATTGGTGATACCCTTTACCACTGTAGCCTAGATAACACTCTCCTAAGATGCCTCGATTCATAAGAAGCACATATGACCTTACAAGAGGTACACAATGGTATATGCAGAGGTTACTCTACTAATCCTACTCTAGCTAAGAAGCTTATGCGAATGGGATACTATTGGCCTACCATGGAATGTGATACCTACTATTTTGTGAAGAAATTTCACCAATGTCAGATACATGGAGATCTTGTACATCCACCTGCTCAAGAACTTCATCCACTTACATCACCTTAGCCATTCTCTTAGTGGGGACTCGACCTTGTGGGAAAGATTCACCCTACCTCTGCTAATGGTCATAAGTTTATCCATGTTGTAACTAAATACTTTACTAAATGTATTGAAGTCATTTTGATGACCTGCATTACTGGTAAGAAAATATCCAAGTTCATACTTAACTATATCATATGTTGATATGGTGCTCCCCAATCTATCATCGCAGACAATGGTCATCCTTTCAAAAATCAAGATGTCCGTGAATAATGTGAAAGGTTCCATATACAACATCATTTCACAACTCCATACTACCCCGAGGGCAATGGTCAAGTTGAGGCATCTAATAAGACTATCCTTAAAATATTAAAGAAGATTATTGATGACATTGGTCGTGACTAGCATGTCCAACGTACTCAATCTTGTATTATGGGCCTATCATACTAGCATCTGCACTTAAGGGTATCTATGCAATATTTTATTGATGAAGAGTATCATGTATCCCATTTGCATGAGCTAGAGCTATTGGATGAGAAGAGACAAAATGCCTTAACCCAATTACAGGCATAACAAAACCATCTTCAGTGTAGTTACAATAAGAAATTTTGGGTCAAATAATTTTAAATTGGTGACTTAGTCTTGAAAGAGAATCCTAAGAATTATATTTCCATCAAGAAAATCCTAGAAATTTTGAGCCTAATTGGTTGGGTCCCTACATCATCATGATAGCATATGGGTCTGGTGCATATCAGCTTTATACTCCTAAAGGTGAACCATTACTAGAGCCTATCAACAACATACACCTTGACCAGTATTATACATAGCTTTTAGAGCATCTCCACAAAAGTCAAAAAATACAAAAAAATCAAAAAGAAAAAAAAAACGTCACCCTAATGAAAACCTGGCAAGCAAGTGTCTTGGTGACACCAAAAAAAATATAAATAATAAACAATAAAGAGAAATAATTCCTCTAATAGTGAAAACCACTTCGATGGCACTTTGGATAAGTACCATCATACATCATAGGATAGATACTCACATATAATCATAATCATGTACATACATCATGTACAATCTTGCATCCATCATAGCAATCCAAATTAAGTGCATCCACGCATACATCATAGGATAGAGACTCACATATAATCATAAACTATACATCATTCATAATGCACAATAACATATAGAATCATCTCATAAATCATATAAATGCATAACATCCATCATATAGAAACATGAATAATAAATAACACATCATGTAGTCGCCACCAAAATCATGCATCTCGTATATATAAAAAATCAGTGTCACAATACAATATCAGGGTGAATCTCAAAAATGGAGCTCATAGTCTCAATAAAATATATACATGTTAGTGTCTAATGCAATGAAAAGTCTAGCCAGTGCTCTCCCTCTCACCTAATGGGGATGGTCTTGCTAAGGGAGGTTATATGTCTTGTGGCTAATGAGAACTTGAAGCCCCATATCTTGATGACCGATGGTATAGCAAAGGCCCATGGTTGAGAAACAGTGCCACTTCTCTAAGTCCATCTCGAAGGAGACCTACTCTGTGACTTGCTTATCACCTGTGAAAAAATATGCTCTCTATGCTCAAGAGGCACCTCTCTCATACAAATCTTTGTAATACTACTCTCCTCTAATGGCCTTCTACAACTCCCGAGCAAAATCGACCGTTGACCCACTACACCTGCTAATGAAGTCTATGACACTTTTCTATTCCCTCTGTGCTCAAATCATGATCATGTCCATCTCGAACCTCAATTGATGTAGCTCTTCTTGTGTAGCTTGTAGTTGTGCATGTAGCACATCCACCTACTCATCCACCAGGCCTATCCTCTACCTACTCCTCCATCACCTCGATGATGGGGATCTCCTCCAAGCACTCCTTCATCACCACTCTCTCCCTCTCCTCCTCCTCCTCTTTGTCCACCATCTTCTCATCCCTCCCAGCCTCCCCCACCTCAACATCCATACCAATGTCAACCTCTACTCTAGTCTCCTCCACCTACCTCAATCCCTCCTCTACTATCACCTCCTCCTCTTGATGAGGAATGAACATACCTAACACCCTCCTCCTAACAAGGAGCCTCTACTACCTGTCGATTGTCATCTTGCCTCAATGGATGAGGTGGATTCCCATCTTTGCCTCCACCTCTGCCCTTGTCTCCCCCATCCCCATCATCCCCTCCACCTTCTTGATCTATGTCATCTCCTCAAACTCATCCTCAACCCCGAACCCTACCTCTGTATAGGTGCAGTTTGATCAAGATCTGTAAGTGGAACTGGCCTATGCTAAGCCCACCATGCATCATACTCGGTTGTAGTGCTTGTATCTGCCACCTCTTCTCCAACACCCCATTGAATTGGTTGCAGTCCATATATATCTTGCTTGACTGTGAGAACAAGAATCATAGCCCCCATGGCTAAATCTCTCTATCCAATTGTACAAACTCTACAGTACCCACTAGAATCCCTTGTTGCTCACCAAACTATCATCTATCCCTCTCTTAGAGATATTTCTCTATAATATGTTGAATTTGTAATGTGTGACCAATCAAATAGCGGTCATGATGACAATATGGTAAGTGCAAGCATCATCTACAAAATGGATCCATTCCCTGTATGGTATCTAGATGAAGGAATCTAAAATGTCAATCACATGTCTTCAGTACCCAATTTCACCAACATGAGTCTATGTGACAACAACTCCATATATAAAAAATAGGGTAATCTTGCTCCTAGTTGTCTTTGCATAGGCGGTCGGAACACTATGATATGCTCCCATGCCCAAACCATCAAATATTAGTGCCATAATTAATAGACTATACCCCTCAATAAGCAACATTGTGAAGCTAGAAATACAACATAGCAAGCATGCATGGCCCCCAAGCATACACTATGCCTCGAGTCAGCATGCCAACCATCATCTTCCCCCATCTGATTGGGAATCCATGCCCTCACTAATCAGGACACATGATACCATCAATCATGCTACAAAGGACAACAATGAAGAGATCACATCTCTTTGCAAGAACATCTCAGTAGGTCTCATACTCCTTGACTCCAAGCTCCACAACTTCCTCGTGCTCAAAAGCACTCTAAATAACATTGTATATGTACTCAGGATCATAAGATATGTGATGTCCTTGAATCAAAAGTCTAAGAATCTACCATAGATCCTCTAGAGTCATGTTGGCCTCCCCTATGGGTAAATGAAACAAGATGGTCTTTAAGTGCCACTGCTCGGCCAAACCGAACAGTAAGCCCCTATTAGCCCGAATCACGGGCACGAAGGTAACGTAGTATAATCCAAGGCAATGTAATTGATCCCTCTCGTCATACTCTAGTTGCTCTGGTATTCTAAAGGTCGAAGGATGGCTCTCTCGAATATAGATAGGATCTAGTGCCACCTATGATTACAAGCAAGCACACTATGTTAATCAAAAATTCCAACCAAACCTATTTCACCTTGATCATAGTTTAAATTTTATCTAAAATTGGGGCAAAAATCTAAAATAGTCAAATGTGTCGCACTATCTAGCATATGTGGCTCAAAAATCAAATGCAACGCTAAATCTGCATATGTGGTTCACATTTACAATTGCATCGAACACCCACACACATGTGGGATTTTAATCACTTACGATGCACAAAACAATGTTTGTGTGTCACTTGTACATGTCGATGGGTGTTATTGCACTTCTCAATATAGAAAACACACAAGTGTGATGCCTCCCTTGAAAGGTGAAAGTCTAGAACTGAGTTTCAAAAAATCACCCCAAGGTCTCTAGAGTGTTAGGTCATGACTTTGCAAAAACAACTCAATTGTTTGATGTGATTTTCTAGTAATCACAAGGGGCATTTATGGTTGACAAAGCATGGAGTGTTCTTAGTTTTGCGATTAAGTTTCAAATTTCTAGAAATGAATGAACAGTGATAGCAATGTCAAGGCAGTAGTTTCAAACTTACTTTTGTCATCAGTTTTAGCTTTATAGTGATGTTGGAATTGTATGTCCAACTCAAATTTTTAAAGAAAATGCAAAAGGATGAAGGGTTGAGAATTTTTCCTAAACTGTATGAAACTAAGATGAACAGTAATAATGGTTGATGCTACAATGGATAGACTTCCAAACTGAGTTTTATTTAACTAGGGATAACCCACAGTATCATAAAACTAGTGCAATCTTCTAAGGCTTACTTATGATTTTTAGACTACAACATGAATACTTAAAGCATGCACATACACAGTTGAAGTTGAGTGTTGTAAATGAATTATCTCATACTAACTTTACACAGCAATTTGTCATCAAAAAATGGCCAAAAGTATGAGTTGAAAGTGCATCAAACACTATAGCATACATCCACCATTAAAGCCAACATGAAATACTAACAGAAAATAAACTTAAAATGAAATAAATAATGTTGAAATAAACTTTGGAGATAGAATCATGCACACATAAAGAGAAATACACAAGAAACCATCAATGTCAATGATTTTCTTATATATTATAACAACATGTCTTTACACAACAACTCATCTCTCTCTTTGAAAATGAGAGGATGCCCCTATTTATAGTTTTCCAAAAGTAGAATGAATGGTCTAGATTCATTTACAATTAATGGTTCAAATTCATTCTAGCTTAGGGTTTCACCCACCCCCACATGAGTACAAAAGTTTACAATATTAAATAGACTATTTTGTCTTTTCCCTATTTTGCCTTGTAGCTACTTTCAACCTTTTAGCTATTTTAGCAAATATTCATCATTTATAACTAGATTTCCAGCTTCTTTTTGCAAAGTGGCATATTCAACAAACTTGCCAATTACAACCAACAACTTCTTTTCTTCAAGGAGATTGGATTTGGTGATCTAGAAGGAAACTCTCTTGAACCCTTCCACCATTTGATCTCGATACTTTGTGCATTTTGGCTCAACTATGACTATTTGCTTTGACTCTGTGAAGGCTCTCATAGAAAAATCCATGAAATCTGTCGACAAAGTATTAATAGTTCCTTGCTCTACCCTCTTGTGGAATTTTCATTTGATTGCTTCTCAATCTAAATCCAAGGTGGGCGTCTCATAGCCTATCATTAGCTTTAAATAATCATCGCACTCTACCTGGTGCTCTACGATCCATTCATGATTGGCCTCCAATTCCCCTAGAGCCCTTTCCAAAACTTCCTTTCTATATTCAAAATTCATCTACTAGGCCTCGAGTAGCCAATGATCTTCCTTGGGCAGCGCCAACTCCTTTTCCCAAGTTTCCTCAAAGAGTTTGACGATGCTTTCTAGCTTCGAGTATGTTATCCTGTAAAGTTTAAGAAACTTTTTAGATATCTCAATTACCTCTTCAACCTATTTATGCAAAACTCAAAATTCATTGTGCATTCTAGTTGCATAGTGGATGCCCTTGTTGCCTGTTTCAATTACTCTCTTGAGCCAGTCTAAGGTAGGTTTGGTCTAGTTCTTCATTTTCTCCATTTTACTTCTTTTGAGAGAAATTTGGGTACATGCAACTCTAGTGGAGCTTCCTCTCCTGATGCGGTCCATTTTTGTATGAAGGTGGTTAGTTCCTCCACTTGTACTTTCAAATCCTCCTTCGTTGACTGATCTGTATTCATCTATTGAAGGATGGTGGACACTAACCCTTGAAATTTGTCTATCTTTTTAGCACGAGATGCCTAGCCTACATTAATGGTGGTCACCTAATAATCTTTTCCCTAAATGGTGCTTGCATCCTTGTCTGTTGTGGGAGTGGCCACTTACAGTATCCTAGACCCAGAGGCATCTACAGTGATGTGTGATCTAATCTTTGGTTTCTTCTCCTTCTTTGTTTTTACTTGCGCTTTGGCCAAGATTTCCTCCAATCAAGCCTTGGGATCAACAAGTACTGGAGCTTTTATTTTTAATTGTTTCTCCAACCATGCAAGAACCTCTATTGATTGTCAAGAGATTTTTTATTATACCCTTCCTCCTATTCCTTTAATGGTTCATTCTCTTCGGGAGCATCTTCATCATTTCCCTCTCCTTCATCTTGCTCCTTTTCCTATAGTATGGCCTTTCCTTTATCAAACTCGACAAACTCCACATTTTCTTCTGCAATATTTTCTTCTTGTGTTGTCCCCTTGTTTTCTTCCACTTGTTTCTCGGGCTAAACACTCTTTTCTTCTACATTCTCTTCTTCTTTATCCTTTTCTCCCTCTCGGAGTATTTCTTCATGTTTCAGGCCCTCATCTTGGCTAGTTTGCAGAGGCACTTTAGCCTTTTCGCATCAATACCCTTATCAATCTTCCCTTCATTAGAACGATGTTCCTTTGGGTTTGCTTCCTCCTTTGTGTGCTCTTTAGGATGCTCTCCCTCAAGTTCTTGGTCAAAGGTCTCAACTTCATAATCATCATCAAATTTGCTTCCATCCCCGCCCTCAAGTGGTTGTTACCCTTCTTGATCAGAGGCTACCTAATCCAGATCAACCTTTAATCCTCTTTTAGGATGATCAAAGTATTCATCCTGATCAGAGTCCTCCAATTCTCTAACAATATCTTCTATTGCTTCTATAGGTTGCTCTGCACTTAGCCTTTCCATTTCTTTAGAGATTTTCATTGTTGTCTCCATTTTTGGTGGCTTTGCAGGAGGTGGTGGAAGATGAAAGGTAGCAGTGAGTTGGTCCATTAACACTTTAACTTGAGGGATTAGGATCACCTCAAAGAGCTCAGATGGTACATTATGCAATAAGGCTATGAAGGCATGTGACAAGGAGAGGGGCACCATAGAATTTGTCGGTAGAGACAGTGGGAAAGTAGAAAGAGTTGGCAATGGAGGTGAGAGCAAGGAAGATGGCAGTGGGGAAGTGGTGGAAGAGGAAGAATCCAATAACACCACCAAAGCGGTCAGGGAGGAAAAGGTGAGGTGGATAGAGATTTCATGATGAGCGAAGACGAGATGGGTAGTGATTGGGGAGTGGAAGGGGATGGTGCAGTGGCAGTGACAGCAGTGGATGGGAGAGTGAAGGTGGTGTTGGTGGTGAGCAAGGATTCTCAACTTCTTCCTCATCTTTATGTGGAGAGTCATCTTCTTGGATAGTCAACATCTCGAGAACAAAGGTTCCCATCCTTTTTTCCTTCTTTGGTGGTTGTCCTATTGATTTCCTAGGATACACATTATGTTTTGGCTTTCGCTTTAACGTGTCTTTCCTCTTTCTTGATCTTGTAATGAGTGAAGACTTAGGAGCCTCACCCAATGAGCTTGTGGCAGTGCCACTATTTGTTTCACTTTACAGCTCATCTTCGAGCTCCCCATAATTTAACTTTGTGCCCTACTCACACAATTGAGTTATTTACTCATCTATCCACTTCTTAGTCCTCTACTCTATGGAGCAGGTAACAATTCTAGGCCAGTGACCTCTAGCTTGACCCAGTAAATTACTGGAAATGACATGTTTATCAAGGCATTTTACTTTTCATCCAAAGCATTATCATCTTCAACAATTTGATCTAGGACTGCATATAGATTGATGGATTTCACAAATCCAACAATCATCCTCAATGTAGTGTTTTCTTGTGACCTTGTGGTCATCGTCACAATTTTCCCAAAAATTCTCAATGTGCGGCTGGTGGGCTTATTTCCTTCCAACTTGTTTCTTCAATTTTCCAAGGGGATCCTAGCCTCCTCTGTGTATGTGTAACTCGAAATTATATTCAGCTAGCTCCTTCTTAGAGTACTCTATGCATGGGGAAACAGGTCAAGAGTACATTCCCTATCCAAATTTTAGGGGATATGGGACCCCAACACAATGCTTGTTATGCAACAAATTATGGGTAGTCTGTAACTTTTGAGTAAGCTCTAGCAAGATGATTTTATCATTTAGGTAATGGGGCAACTAATAGGGTCTTCCCGAGAATCCCTCTACTCCGATATAAGTGAAATTTTGGAACTAGATGAACCAGTACTCAAAAACTTTCACCACTACTTTAGCCCTATGAGACATTCTGGTGGTATTCTCCCAACAGGATGCAAATGATATGCCCAATGAAGGCATCATTAATTCTTCTATAGTCCTTTTTGAAATTCATGTATTGAAGCTAAGGGTAAAAATCGTATACCTAGAGTTGTCCTTCTTTGTTCCCAGTACGTCGACACATTCCAATCCTTTATACAAGAATTTGATAGCTAGGAGGTAGAATAGATAGGAGCTCATGTAAAACTGTGAAGTTTTCTTCACTACCACAAATTGATTGTGCAGATTTTCACTTATCATTTTTTCCCAATGGAATTTGGCATTGCCTCGGAGGATCTCCTCTATGAAATAGAACATCCACTCCTCGAAGAATGAGGAAGTGGGGAGGCCCATTACTCTGCTTAGGAGAGCTGCCAAGTCATTAGTCTCCTCCACAAATCACTTTTGTATAGTGTCTAAGGCACTTTTTTTGCATTGCCCCTCTTTTCCTTTAGCCATGTTTGATTAAATTTCCTTTTATAGCCAATGGGATCCTCTTTCCATACTATTGGGACTATAAATTTCTGAATATTTTCACAATTTTTCCATAGCCCTAGGTTCCCATATGCGTCCTCACCATAAGCACAAGGGTTTGTTTTCATTTCATTTTTCTCACATTTTGCCCATATTTGTCTCTTTGAATCCATCGAGTCTTGCATAATTCACATCATGGTCTATGTCGGCGTGAGAATACCATTGTCTCCCTGATCCATTTTGTGTTTTATGCTGTTATGAGTCTATGTTTCCTATCAGCAAGACTCATTTGATGTCACAACGATTGATGTTTACATGTGGGTCGTTCGGCAAAAGTTCTTCATTGTTTCGGCGACCAAGGAGGAACCTATCGGCAGGAGTTTGGTCATCAGGGTAGTGTCTTATCGAGTTCAATTTGTCTCACTGACTTGTGCATTTGGAGGTTCTTTCGCGAGAGCTAGGTGGTATCAGCATTGTGTCTTGGCAAATATCTTTTGTCTTACCGACCGGTGGCAGGAGGATACATATCGGTGAGAGTTGGAGATATCGATATGAGGTCTCAGCGAGTGACCTTCGGTCTCACCGACATCACACACAGAGTTTTCTATCAAAAGGCATTTCAGTGGGACTATTGTGGGTTCAGAGTAAGTCTTAGCGAGTGTCGTGGGTCTCACTGATGAACTATATATGGACCCTGTCGGCATAAGCATTGTGGTGTCTCACTGAATAGCATATGGGTTTTTGCTTCGGCCAAACATAATGGTTTTGGGTGAAGGGTCATGGCGTAGTGTATATGTCTCACCGACGGAGCATAAGGGTTCTTTCAAGTGGCTTTCACTGTGAGTATTGCTTTCTCTTAGTGATCAAAGGTTATCTCGAGGTGACTTTCAGTAAAACAAAGAGTACTCTACATGAGGTCTCCCCGACATTGATATGTCTCGCCAATACCCAGAATGAAGCTTATAGCTCAGTGAGAGTGTGCTCTTGTCTTGGTGACTTGGAATTGATAAAAGACTTTCGACATGACATAATGGTTTTGATATGTTGTTTCCCCGATATCACAGTGTTACAATAAAGGAACATAAGAATACTCCAAGACTTCAGTGTAACGAACAAAGTGTAGTAGCAATATATAGGTGGTAAGTGGGCATATCGGTAAAACATAAAATGGTCTAAGTGACATCTTCCCGACTCAGATAAGTCACGATGAAGGCGAATATAACCAAGGGGATGACAAATGATTGAATTTCCTTTGGCATAGCTAATAGGATGTCTCAGCGACTATTTCACTAATGAATAACAGAAATTCAAATACTGTGGCCGACATGTATATGTTTGAAAACCATTGCAGGCCGACATGAAATGAGCTCGATTTATGTGGAAGGCTGATATGGGATCTCAATAGGATTTGTTTTTCTCTTACTGGTGTATAAATAGGCATTTTGTAGTTGTAAATTAGCACTAGTTATTAGATTTTGATACACAGCAAGTAGATACAGTAGAATAAAATTATCAGATCATATACTACTATTGCATGATTTCATAATGGAGGTATTTATGAAAATCAGTTGATGTTGCTGCATTTTTCTAATGTCAATTGTTTGTTGAATTTAATGAAAATACTACTAAGTTATCTCCAAGATTGATGCTTTCTGGTTGTTTAAATTGACATAACAAGTTATGTTCAGTTTATCAATGCAAATTTGTTGTATCTATGTGATTGATCAATTGGTTCTTTCAAGCAAAGATTAAATCCTTTTTGTTGATCACAATAGTCAAAGAGATTCATCTAGATTATTTAAGTAGAGTTTAGTAGTTACAATATTGCATGTTTATACGAGTTGTAAACAGAATGTATGCTAGATAATTTGAGTTTTCTCTAGAGAGTGTTGCTCATCTTGGTTTCATTTGACTCCGCTTACCCAATAAGGCACTAGTCTCTGTACTTCATCATTTTGAATTCATTCAGTTTCTTTATATCTGCTAATTAAGCATTTTGAGGATTTAGATTAGAAGATTGCTATTGCTATCAAGTTTGGTTTCATTTGTTCACTTCCATTTGCCATTGTAGACAAATCATTGCAAGAAAGATAATCATAAGTACATAAAGTCTGCTTCAATCATAAAGGTACACCCGCCCAGGTTTAGCAGCACCTAAAGAGTAGAAGGTTGAATTCTTTTGACCTTGTCTGTTACCCTGAAGCGTATCAAGAGATTGGCAGCCTCTTGAGGCATCTTGCCTGTGTTTTTGAGAGCTAAAAAATTGGCGACTCTACTGGGGATACATTCAGAATCAAGGCCTTAATCATAGAGTCAGGAACTTTATACAAACTCCACTGGGAATAAGAAGCATTAAGTATTTTCTCACTTTTGACATAAGTGAGTGGCGACTCTGACAGAAATTTTGCAGCTATTCAAACATGAATGGAAGAAGATCTCAATATAGGGGAGGTCATACTGGAGCTCCTGCTGGCAGCAGTAAATGGACACACAAAGATGACAAGGTGGATAAAGTAAAAGGGATAAGCGAGGACATGTGCATGAATGACAAAGATAAAACGTCAAGAGCACATTGTGAGACATATGATTGCTATGATACATGGAGAGATAATTCAAGTGCAGAGCTTTGTACACCCCTGAAGATCAAAGAAATCATTTCTCTTCTCTTGATCCTCAGAAATAGGCTGAGTTTGAAGCTGCACTTGAGGCTGAACAAATCAGAATTCAGCATGAATATGATCAGAAGATGGAGAGTAAACAAAATGTGTTTTTTGATCATGAGCTTCTTGAGGAAGTAAAAGCACACTTTGAATTACAGAGGAAGAGGATAGAGGAATTAGAGGCTAAGTTGCAAAAAACTTAAGTTATTGATCGGACAGCTGATTGCCCCCCAAAGTATGTACCACCTCATAAGCAAGGCAATCATGGTGCAGGGCCTTCAAATCCACCAGTGTCTCCTCACCATCAGATAGGGAATCACTATAAGTAGCCAAATCATCCACCTCATATCCATACACAGCATACAGGCATGCATCCACCTCTTGGTCAGTCTTTTATCCCACTGTATAATGCACAGTACAATAATCCCATGCAACAACATCACTATCCACCTTTCCCCCCCCCCGCACCAGTATACAGCAATGATCAGACAGTTTGATTTGACAGGGTTTCATCTGTACCCTTACCCTATGGATGGCAGCTGGAGAGGTCTGGTACCTAAGTTTATAGGGAGCAATGTTGTTACTGCTGAAGAACATTTGAGAAATTTCAATGTGTTCATCCAAGACATAGGTGTGCCATATGAAGATTTACATATGAGGCTATTTATGATGTCACTTCTTGAAGATGCTAGGGATTGGTTCAACAGCCTACCTGCATTCTCAATCAATTCTCTTCAAGTATTCCAAGATCGATTCTTAGAACAATATGGGAATCTAAATGCACCAAATATAGCTCCTCATGAACTAATGTGAATTTAGAAAAGTCAAAATGACTCAGTCTATGATTTCAACCGAAGATTCAACAAGTTGCAGACTAAGGTACCTCCTGGATCAAGGTTTCCAGATTCTGTAGCTTTGAGTGTTTATTTAAATGCATTTGATCCTAAAACAGGGTACGAACTGAGAAATAGATTTCTAAGAGATCTGGCTAAAGCTCAAAAGATAGCATTGACAATTGAAAACAATAGAAAGGCTGTTGGTATAATCAATAAAAGAGACAACCCTAGGCCTCCTCAACAAAACAACAATTATCATTACAGATAGGAGAACACATACAGGAACGAAAGGCTGAGGTTGCATGATATGCCTTATAATACAAACTAGAAGGATGGAAAACCTATAACAGCTAGGCCTAGAAACAAAGAGACTCCTGGTCCATAAGCCACATTCCCCAGACTATTGTGTTGTAGCTCAAAGGATGCAAGAAGAGGGAATGTTGATGGAAAACAATGAAGAAGATCACATAGTGTATTTGACTTCAAATACATTTCATCATGTTCAGGAGAGGTACTCATCTTCAGAGGATGAAGGTTATGAGTATGATGTTTCAAATCAGAGATATAATGTCCATATGGTTGAACAATAGGTCTTTTCTGATTTTGAGGAAGATTACACAAAGCCACATTCTATTGAGGTGCCTGCTCCATGCAGTATGAGAAGACTCACTAAAGATGAAATAGAAAGAATAACTGTTGTTGCAGTTGAGGAAGCAAGGAGTAAATACTAGTTGAGAAACAGAAAAGTGAATAAGATGGAAGGCATCCCTGGAGGAATTTTTATGAAGGATTAGAAGGAAACACAAGGGATTATGAAGAAGTCTAAGAAGAGACTACCTAATAAAGATGAATAGAATCTTGTCCAAAAATAGGAAGTTAAGGAAGAAGTGAAGGAATTACATAAAAAGATACAAACGCCTGACCAACCTAGTAAAAAAGAAAAAGAAGAAAACAAAGGAAAAATGCCAGAATAGAAGAGAACTATTAAGGTGGAGGGCTCTTGTTTTGACTTCACTCAGGCATTATCCCAGGTAAAAATTTATGTCCCACTAGTTGAAATGATGAAAATAAAAGAATATAGGGACACTGCTGTTCAATTGTTAAAAAATGGAAATGAAAAACATGTGAATTCTGAGAATAGTCTAGCTATTAAAGCAATCAATAGGTAGGAGAAGGTAAATATCTCAAAGGTCTGCTTGAGTGATGTATTAACAACACCCCCTCAAGTGGATCCTTTTTTCACTACATTGCTTATAAACAACAAATTGCTGAGAATTGCATGATAGACTCTGGTGCTGCTATAAACATTATGCCAGTAGGAGTTATGAAGCAGCTTGGCATGTGGGTTGATACATGTGAAGGGAAGTGTTATGCAATGGATAAAAAACCTATTCCTATGGTTGGAATTATGAGAGGTGTTGAAGTCAAGCTGGCTACTTATCCACAGGTGGCTTATAATATAGATATAATAGTCATTGATACTCCTCCTCAGTTCGGGATACTCTTGTCAAGACAGTGGACAGCAGCTATTGGTGGAAACGTCCAGTTTGATTTATCTTATGCTATAATCCCAGTGAAGGCCAAGAAGTGAAGTTGTATAGAGAACCAAGAATGAACCAGCTTGTTGACTGTGTACCACAAGATCAGATCAATTATTTTTGTGATGTTGATCTTGGAAGTTTTAGGATTGAATCAGCCCAGCCAGAATTAACCAACAGTGATCCAATTGAAAGGCATGTGGCACAAGGCTGCAATGAAGTGTGGAAGATGTATTTTGATGGAGCCTACATCAAGGAAGGTAATGGAGCTAGAATTGTGTTTGTTTCTCCTGAAGGTGTTACATTTAAATATTCATTCCTGTTGACATTTGAATGCACAAACAATGTGGCAGAATATGAAGCTTTACTGACAGGTTTGAACATAGCTATGAAACACAAGATAAAGTTGTTGGCTGTTTTGGGTGATTCTGAGTTGGTTGTTTCACAAATCAAATCAAAGTATGCAACAAAGCACAAAAGATTGAAACAATACATGAATGTTGTATGGGACACAATTGAATTGTTTGATGCCTTCTCAATTGAGTGGATTGATAGGTCAAAGAATATAATGGCTGATTTTTTAGCTAATGTGGCGCTCAAAAGAGATGATATCACATTGGTTGGGGTTTCACAGATTGAATTTAAAGCAAGACCTAATGTTCCTGACAACATTTATAGTTGGTAGGTCTTCAATGATGATACTGATCTTTTGAAATTCCTTAATTGTATAGATCAATATGAAGCTCAAGAAATCGATTTCAATTATTTTGTTGAAGAAGTGGATGGGAAACAAACAGTGTTTGGAAAGGAAATTTTGCAGCTCAAAACAAATAAGCTTCCTAAGGGCTTGGTGGCATTGGAGAGGCTGTATGATGGAAAAGATCAGTCCCTCATGAAGCAAACACCATTCAAAAGGGAAGATATTGAAGAAGTCAACTTGGGGACTAAGATAGCACCAAGAAAGGTGTACATAGGCAAGAAGATAAGCCCTACAATTAGAAGAATGCTAATAGAGTTGCTGAGGAAATATAAACACGTGTTTGCTTGGTCTTATGAAGATCTGAAAGCATACAGGGAAGATTTTTTTCAGCATGAAATACCATTGAAGCCAAATGCTAAGCCATTTAGACAGAAGCAAAGACCCATAAATCCAACACTGGAGCCTAAAATGCAAGAAGAATTGACAAAGCTTAGAGATGGAGGAATTATCAAACCAATCAGGCAATCAACGTGGGTCTCAAATTTAGTCCTTGTGAGGAAAAAGAACGGAGACATCAAATTATGTGTGGACTTCAGGAATCTGAATATGGCATCTCTCAAGGATAATTATCCTCTACCCAATATGGAGGCTATATTATATAAAGTAACAGGATGTGAATTGTTGTCCATGATGGATGGGTTTTCAGGGTATAATCAGGTTAAGGTCAAAGAATCTGAGCAATATAAGATAGCATTCACAACTCCTTAGGGAACGTATGTATACATAAGAATGCCATTTGGTCTCACTAATGCTGGAGTGACTTTCCAAAGAGCTATGGACGTGGCATTTGCAGATTTGATCAATGTTATCATGGTAGTATACTAGGATGACTTGACTACTTATTCGAAGAAGGATGAAGATCATGTGCAACATCTAGAGAAGGTATTTATGAAAGCTCTTGAATATGGTATTATCTTAAATCCAAAGAAGTGTCATTTTGCAATCACAGAGGGTAAGCTCTTAGGACATATTGTTTCAAAAGAGGGAATTAGAATAGATCCTGAGAGGGTTGAAGCTATTGATAAAATTCTTGTTCCCAAAACTGTTAAGGCTATACAGTCATTCTTTGGACAAATTAATTTTGTTAGGAGATTTGTTTCTAACTTTGCTAAGATCATTAAGCCCATATCAAAAATGTTGAAGAAAGGACATAAAATGGAGTGGACTGCAGAAGCCTTGGAAGCTTTTATATCTATCAAAAGGGCTATCAAGGAGGCTCATGTTCTTAAATCTCCAGATTTTGCAAAGCCTTTTCAGATATTCTCATTTGCTTCAATGCACATTATTGTTGTTGTTATGTTACAAAAGAATAAGGATGGCCATGAGTAGCCTGTGTCTTTCTTCAATAAGTCATTACAGGGGTCTGAATTGAAGTATGACATAATGGAAAAACAAGCATTTGCATTGGTAAAGGCCACAAAAGCTTTCAGGCCATATCTTGTTGGAGCAAAGGTGATTGCTTATGTCCCTCATGTTGTTGTTAAAGATATTCTAACATAGTCTGAATTGACAGGGAAAATATGTAAATGGATTAACAAAATCCAAAAGTTTGATATGGAGATAGAGATTACCAAACTAGTGAGGGGTCAAGGCTTGGCTAGGTTGATGGAAAAATCGAATATTGAAGCAAATCAAATTTGTAATATAGAGGAAGGTACTGCAATTGCTAGTATTGAGCACACTCCTTGGTCTACTGATATTATGCATTACCTTAAGTACATGAAATGTCTAGAGGGATTGAGTGACAACCAGAAAAGAACCTTGAAGTTGCAGGCATCCAAATATGTTTTCATGGATGGGGATTTGTTTTGGAAGAACAGAGATGGTATATTGTTATTATGTCTGGATGAGTTTCAAGCCAAGCGTGTCCTATGTGAAATGCATAAAGGAGTGTGTGGAGGACATTACTCAGCAAAGACAACTGCACACAAAATTCTCAGGGTAGGTTATTATTGGCCAAAGGTTTTTAATGATTCTTTCACACATGTAAGAAAGTGTGAGGCTGCCAGAAGTTCTCTAGAAAATTGAAGTATTAGGGTGCTTTGCCACTTCAACCTTTGCAAGATGATGCCCCTTTTCATCAATGGGGAATTGATTTCATTGGAGAGATACAAGAAAAATCAAGTGGAGGATACAAGTGGATACTGGTTGCCACTAATTATTTTACCAAATGGGTAGAGGCAATCCCAACTAAACAGGCTACAAGCAAAGTGGTGAAAAATTCATTGATGGACAACATTATCACCAGATTTGGTACACCATTGAGGTTAATCACAGACAATGGGATGTGTTTTAGGTTTGATGAGTTCAGAAGCTTTTGTGACACATATGGCATTACTATTTCTTATGCGGCTCCTTACCATCGACAAGCTAATGGTCAAGCAGAGTCTAGCAATAATAGTCTTTTGAAGATTATGAGGATGTTAGGACAGAACAAGAAAGATTGGGATTCAAAATTAAAACCGGCTATGTGGGCTGATAGGATTACTGTTAAAAAGGCAATTGGAAAATCCCCATTTGAGTTGGTGTATGGAGCACAAGCCAGGATGCCTTTGCAGAATTTGTTGCCAGTCTACAGATTTTTCCTTCGGGAAGATTTGGATGTTCCTAAACCTATGGAGGAAATAATGGAGCAGCTGATGAACTTGATGAAATAAGGAGAGTTTCCCAAAATCAAAACATGAAGTTACAGACACATATGAAGTATCTATTTGACAAGAAGGAAAAGGATAGAAAGTTTGAAGAGAATGACTTGGTATTGATGTGGAATGCAAGGTGTCAGGAAAAGGGCATGCATGGTAAATTTGAAGCTTTGTGGTTGGGGCCTTTTGTTGTTGTTGGAAAGAAGGGTGAAGAATCATACTATCTACAAAATATGGCTGGTGAAGATCAGGAATTGCCTGTTCATGGGCAATTCTTGAAACAATTTTTCTCTTAAGAAAACATAGAGGATTAAGGGTTGCCAATGCATGGACAACTCTTGCTCATCCTCTCTAAAATTCTTTTCCATGCATAGTAGTTTAGGATTTTGTGCATCTCCATTTCACTTCCATTTTCCATTCATATCCATTTTGCATTCTCTTCCATTGCCCTTCATTCCATTTCTACTCATAGGTTGGTCAATTTGTGTCTGGTCTTCTCACCCAAAGATTTTGGATCCTTGCAATGATCTCACTATCATTCATCCCCAGATGAAGCCACTGTTGGGACTATAAATTTCTGAATATTTTCACAAGTTTTCCATAGCCCTAGGTTCCCATATGCGTCCTCATCATAAGTACAAGGGTTTGTTTTCATTTCATTCTGCTCACATTTTTCCCATATTTGTCTCTTTGAATCCATCGTGGTTTGTGTCGGTGTGAGAATACCATTGTCTCCTTGATCCATTTTGCATTTTCTGCTATTATGAGTCTATGTTTCCTATCGGCAAGACTCATTTGATGTCACAGCAATCAATTTTTACATGTGGGTTGTTCGGTAGAAGCTCTTCATTATTTCAGCGACCGAGGAGGAACCTATCAGCAGGAGTTTGGTCATTGGGGTAGTGTCTTATCGAGTTCAATTTGTCTCACTGACTTGTGCATTTGGAGGTTCTTCGACGAGAGCTAGGTGGCATCGGCATTGTGTCCTTGTGAATATGTTTTGTCTTACCAACCGGTGGTGGGAGGATACATATCAGCGAGAGTTGGAGCTATCGATATGAGGTCTCAGCGAGTGACCTTCGATCTCGCCGATATCGCACGTGGAGTTTTCTATCAAAAGGCATTTCGGTGAGACTATTGTGGGTTCATCATAAGTCTTAGCGAGCGACGTGGGTCTCACTGATGGAATATATATGGAACCTGCCAGCATAAGCATTGTGGTGTCTCACCGAATAGCATATGGGTTTTCGCTTCGGCCAAACATAAGGGTTTTCGATGAAGGGTCATGGAAAAGTGTATATGTCTCACCGACGGAGCATAAGGGTTCTTTCAAGTGGCTTTCACTGTGAGTATTGCTTTCTCTTGGTGATCAAAGGTTATCTTGAGGTGACTTTCGGTAAAAAAAAGAGTACTCTACATGAGGTCTCCCCGACATTGATATGTCTCGCCAATAGCCAAAATGAAGATTATATCTCAGTGAGAGTGTGCTCTTGTCTTGGTGACTTGGAATTGATAAAAGACTTTCGACATGACATAATGGTTTCGATATGTTGTTTCCCCGATATCACAGTGTTACAATGAAGGAACATAAGAATACTCCAAGACTTCGGTGTAACGAACAGAGTGCTGTAGCGATATACAGGTGGTAAGTGGGCATATTGGTAAAACATAAAATGGTCTAAGCGACATCTTCCCAACTTGGATAAGTCACGATGAAGGCGAATATAACCAAGGTGATGAAAAATGATTGAATTTCCTTTGGCATAGCTAACAGGATGTCTCAGTGACTGTTTCACTGATGAATAACAGAAATTCAAATACTGTGGCCGACATGTATATGTTTGAAAACCGTTGCAGGCCGACATGAAATGAGCCCGATTTCTGTGGAAGGCTGACATGGGATCTCAATATGATTTTTTTTCTCTTACTGGTGTATAAATAGGCATTTTATAGTTGTAAATTAGCACTAGTTATTAGATTTTGATACACAACAAGTAGATACAGTAGAATAAAATTATCAGATTAGAGACTATTGTTGCATGATTTTAGAATGGAGGTATTTATGAAAATCAGTTGATGTTGCTGCATTTTTCTGGTGTCAATTGTCTGTTGAATTTAATGAAAATACTACTAATTTGTCTCCAAGATTGATGCTTTCTAGTTGTTTAAATTGACATAACAAGTTATATTCACTTTATCAATGACCATTTGTTGTATCTGTGTGATTGATCAATTGGTTCTTTCAAGCAAAGATTAAATCCTTTTTGTTGATCACAACAATCAGAGAGATTCATCTAGATTATTTAAGTAGAGCTTAGTAGTTACAATATTACATGTTTATACAAGTTGCACATAGAATGTATGCCAGATAATTTGAGTTTTCTCCAGAGAGTTGCTCATCTTGGTTTCATTTGACTCCGCTTACCCAATAAGGCACTGGTCTCTGTACTTTATCATTTTGAATTCATTCAGTTTCTTTATATCTCCTAATTAAGTGTTTTAGGATTTAGATTAGAAGATTGCTATTGCTATCAAGTTTGGTTTCATTTGTTCACTTCCATTTGCCATTGTGGATAAATCACTGTAAGAAAGATAATCATAAGTACATAAAGTCTGCTTCATTTAGAAAGGTACACGTGTCCAGGTTTAGCAGCACCTGAAGAGTAGAAGGTTGAATTCTTTTGACCTTGTCTGTTACCCTGAAGTGTATCAAGAGATTGGCAGCCTCTTGAGGCATCTTGCCTGCGTTTTTGAGAGCTAACACATACTTTCAAGGAAAATTCCTTCTCAACTTCCTCCATTTTGTCAAACACGAGAATGCCAAATGTTTTTTGATAGACTAGGGAGACGGATTTTCCAGTACTCTTCCATCCTTGATGACTATCCTTTTGTTCTGAGGGTGATAGCACTCCTAGGAAGCCATCACTAATTCTAGAGCCACAAGAGTTGTAGGAAAGTCTACTTCCTTCAAGTCCACTTTTCTTGATTCTTAAGGCCTCTTTTGTTGTAGGATTGAACTCGTCGATACTGACATGCCCCAAATCAGTGTCAGTGACCTTGTTCCAATTGGAAGTGATCTTTGAGGTACACTTGACCCTATGGAACTCGTACTTCATTTTTAATTTCTCCCTTTTCCTCTTGGAGTCCTTGTTGTCATTTTTCCTTTGTTTATTTTCTCTATGGGCTTCTCCGTTTGTCCCTCAATAGGTTCCATAAATTTTGCACACAAAAGATGCAATAAGTGATTTCATCAATTGGGAAGGAAAATTTTGGTTAGATCATGCAAATATATCATCAAGAACATCCATATATCCTTTAAAGCATAGTACATCCATCATATTTTATCATTTGAAGCTCGTTTGTGGAGTTTATAGAAATGAGGGTTTGGCAGTGTGGTTTTCCACCCTGTAGGAGTCATCAGGGTGAAAGCCTTAGGGAATGGCGCAGGGAAAGCGGAGTTCCACATGGCGGAACCCGTAAGGTCTCTTTACTTTGTCAATTTAGTTTTTGGAAATTTTGGAAAATGCATGGAATCATTCTTAGTTGTTTGGCTTAAAGGCTTGATCATTTTGCAAAATGTAGAACTTGAGAGTGCAGAAGCCATGGGGTGGAGGTCCACTAAAGCTTGGCTACTAGGCAACGACTTCGGGTGAACGATGTTCTGCTAACGACAATCTGCACAAGCAGACCCATCGAAGCTTTAACTTGCAACTTTTACTGAATTTTCAATAGAGTTTTGTCATGGATAAGTGTGAGGCCCGCAAGTCAGGAAGGCAATAGAGTTTTTCCATTAAGCAATAGTCAAGTTGTGAAAGCCTTCTGCTAATGATGGATCGCAAAGGTGAACCTGCAAATAGGTTTTGACTCAAATTTTTTCCACTTGGATTCAAGACTTTCATCCATGGAGGCAAGGGATGTGGGAACCGCATCATGTAAAGATGCAAGAGATTTTCCATTAAGTAACGGTCATGTTAGGACATCCCTCCACCAACAACGACCCACAAAGGCAACACTATAGCATCGTCAAGGCTTATGATTTTTGGTCCTTTTTTTATAAGTGCATCGTGAAATCATTAAAGCTCATGTCAATGATAGGCGTTTGCGAAAGGATGAGGTACAAGGCTCGCATGGCACGAAGCTCTCAGGTTCTAGGCATTATCAATGGCAAAAAAATGAACGACAACATGCACGTCAAAATTCATGAGGCTATCCCCGCAGGGAATTGTTACTTAGCCATTTTCTTGATCAATTGTTTGGGAAAATTAATAGAAATTATAGGGGTGGGGTCTGCCGAGCGGGTAGCCATTCGAGCAATACCATTAAATAATGAATGAGTAGGAAAGACTTCCCACTAATGGCAACCCACGGGGATGGATCTGTAAGAGCCTCTTGACTCAAGGATTCTAATGCCCGCTCAAGTTTGAGTTTCAGATGGGGCCTTGGTTCGGGGAATGCATAGCGAGGGTCCATAAGGACTCAACCATTGGTTATGGCCATGATAAAGGGGAGCCCTATAGTCAGGATTTCATGAAGTTTCTTTGATGCTCACCGGCCATTTCATGAGCTCTTAATTTGAAGGTCTGAGTATGGGGTTTAGCGGGATAGGAACTATTATTGTTTTCACTGCTTCAGACATTGTTTCATAGGAGGGTTTTCTTAGTTGCAAACCCACAAAGGGATTGTGTGTGTTTGAATGATCTAGGGTTTGTACCAAAGCCATTGACATTCAATAGTTCATTCAACTTAAAGCCCTAGAAATTTTAGCATAAATCATGAATTACAAAGGTATATGAAGGCCTTCCCTTTGTCACAAGTGGGTAGATTGTGATTAAAGCTCAATCCTTCAAATCTTGCCTGCAAATGTGAAGCTAGTGACAATGATAGCTAGGAGGGCTTATATTTATAAGCAAGCCTAGCATTAATGCTTAACATTAATTGTAGGTATGGTGGGAGTCAGGTAGGTGGAGTTGCAGAAACCTACACCATAGAGGATGTCGAGTGAAGACCCAAATGGTAGAGATGAGTGCAGAACCCACATGTGGGAAATCCATTGTGAAGGGATGTGGGAAAAGTGACGCAATGAATGGTCAAAGTGGAGACGGATGTCTGCATGGGGAAACCTACAACTACGGATCCATGGACGGTGAAGAGCGAGGCAACTTCCACATGATCGAAACCCACAAGTCAAATTCCACAAGGGATTGCAACTTGATGAAACTTGGGTGGGTGACTTTGGCCAAGATGTATTTAGAAATTTTATGGCTCATGACCAACTTAGGCTCAAAAATAGGGGCACACAAAAAGAGGCAAAGGTGAATCAACCTAGCAAAGATGAAACGAAAAGAGGGTTCCTCGGTTCGAACGGGGCATGTGTGCTATAGGAACAATAGTACACATGCATCACTCGAGCCATTTCATGCAACTCAAAACACACATGTGTCATTTAACCCTTCAATTATGTCACACAATTTTCATGTGTCACAAAAATTAGTTGTGGGTTTTCCATTGCAATTGCGTCTTATTGAGTAGATGCGACAAACTACATCCACTTGCAATGAATGCAATAGAATATGTGGAAAACTTCTTGCACCACATCTACTTGCCTAAACTAAGCCCTAAAACTAGCAAAATTTGAAAAAAAATTACGAAGCAAGGAAGGTGTATGTACCACATCCCCTAAGCCCTTTGGCCCTCTGTAGGTCCTAACTCTAAATCCATGATGCATAGCATGTGGTACTAGAGACATTTTTGCAGCAACTCCATTATAGGTTTTCACTCCAATTCACTATTCACTCAAGGTTAAAATGCACAAATGACCTTTTTACCTGCCAAATTTACATTTATACCCTCCTAAGGTGGGATTTTTACCCTCCCTTTTTAATTGATTATGTAAAATGTTGATTCCAAACCCTAATGTGAACATCAAGTGAAGGTCCATAAGTTGAAATCATTTTCTATCAATCTATCAAAATCATTTTTCAGAACAATTTCTCAAATTTTTCAAAAATTTGAATTTTTTTCCAAGGGGGCATAGGTCTATCCCGTCTTCACCAAGACATGTCAAGGCATATTTTGAGTTGAATTTTCTATTTTTTCTTTGATACAACATTCATACACCTTCACATTATATCAAAGAGGGAAAAATGTAGACACTAAAAAATGTCCCAAGCCTACGAATGCCATTTTTTCGCATCGATTTCCTTTCTTCTCATCATAATTGAATAATTTTAATTATTTAATTAAATCATTTTCTCTTTCTTTATTCTTTCCTCGATTAATTAAATAAATTCATTTATTTAATTATTCACTCTTCACTTTGCGTCTATAGTTAAATAATTATTTAATTATTTAACTATTCATTAGCCTTTTCTTCCTTATATAAGTTAAATATTTATTTCAATTATTTAACTATTCTTTATCACTTTTCCTCTCCACTATTAAATAATTAATCAAATTTAATTATTTAATATCCTTATTCCATTTCCTCCATGTTTAATTAAATGGAGTGCATATTAATCATATTAATTAAGCCCCCATTTCCATCTTTCTCCATAAATGAATAATCATTTTTTATTATTTAATTCTCCACATCCTCTCCCAAATTAAATAATATGATTGTTTAATTGCCTACATTCCCTTCTCAAATTAAATATTATTATTTAATTTTCTCCACATTCCCTCCACTTTCTCTTTTGAATCTCCACCATTGATCACTTTCAGTCTTCTTTTAATCTTGACCGTCTATCCTTAGCCATCACTAACCCTACCACTTCGTGGTGCATGCAACCTTGACCATTGATCTTGGCATCATTTTGGCTTTCAATCTTGATTGTCTGTTCAAGTAGCTTTTCTATAAAAGAGAGTTGTCTCCCTCATTTCAACCTTACAACCACTATCTCCAAAATTCTTGCTAGTTCCTATCACTTCATTGACATTTACTAGTACTTGCATACAATGAAATCTAAGGGAAATATTGCATACACAGCAAAATGGAGGAGAAGCAAGGAAGATGAATCAACTTTAGCATGGGAGTTTGGTATAGTTTTGTTTTTATTTGTTTTCCTTTGCTACTTTGTGCTTTCTTGTTTTGATTTGGGTCATTTTAGTTTAGATTTTAATTAGTTGTGGTTGCTACTATTTAATCTTTACCTTTGATTATGATTGAAACCCCTATCCTATAGATACCAACCAAATTAGCCTCATTCTTTTCATTAGACCCTTCCCAAGACAACACTTTCTCATCAAAATAAGGAAGTATAAAGTCCTAATTAACTAAAGTCTTCTCAACCAAAGTAGAATCAAAATTTTCAAAACTCTCTAGAATATCAAATCTTTTATTTAAATTTCCCTTGAAAATATCCTTTTTTTTATGCGTATTAGTCCTCCTCTATTTTGAGATTGCAAAGGAATAAACCCATTTGATTCAAGTCTTTTTTGGGAAAATTCTTTAAAGATGCCCATGATCATGACATAGACAACATATGAAAAGGAAGATCTTGATAGTTCACATGTTGGATCCAATTCATATTCCCCAACCTAATCTCTAATAAATTAGAAAAGTGATCAATAAAATCAATCTCTACACATTTATAGGCATGTGTAGTTACCTTCCACTCAAGTGTCTAATAAGAAGGGCCAAGAAGTTTTTTTGCTATTGAATGAAGAACATCAAATCTCTAGAATTCCATGGGTAGTCAAAGAGGCAAACCCAAACTAAAATTTGAGATGGAAGCTCCTCCATATGATCAAATCCAAAATGCCAAGGCTTAATGAAAAACCCTACTCGATTGTGAAAATATGAACCTCCTTCAAAATCCTTATTTCTATTTGTCATTCTTGTGAAGACTATAAAGAAAAAAACCATTAAGTAGAAAGACAACCCCAATATCTCCCTTTAGCTACTATGTACTATGAGTCTAATTTTCCAAAAAAGGCCAAGAAGCTTTGAAATCTATAAATTTACAAATTAATGCATCCTTCGATAAATTAAGCAAATCATCTACAATGATTTCTAGATTAATAACCACAATGGGTTTGTTCCACACTCTTTTGCAAACACCCATTTGATATAAAATTATTCGTCATTCTTTGATTAATCTTCGCATCATGTGTAGCTTGCATGAAAAAATTAACCGCATTAACATGACTAGATACTGAACATTCATCCATTCAAACATCTATAAATTAAAAAAGAAAAGGTTCACTTAGATGCCTTCTAGCACCAACCATAAGGGATTCACACATGCAAAACATATGGCTTACATGCAACAATATCAGAAAATGATGCAAAACGAAACCAAAACCCTCATTCCTCACTCAACTTATACTGCTTAAAATTATTCTAGTTATTTAAAATACAATACATACACATTATTTTATTCTACTTACTTTTTCTTTATATTTTATTATAAATTATTTTTCTTTTTCTATAATTTTAAAAAATTAAATGAAAACTGTGTATAAAAAAAAAATTAAATGAAAACAAATTGTTTAATATTTCAATCATTTCGTTAACTACTTCATTTATTATTAAACTAGTTATGTTCAAAATCAAGTAACATATAATATTTAAATAAAAATAAATTGTTTTTTTTTGTTAGTTATTATCTATATAATAAGCAACATAGGTAAAAATTACTATAGTAGAAATGATTTTCCCACAATCTATGAGATTTAGATGAAATTTTATAAGTGACTATATATGTTTATTTGTATCAATTCAAAAACATTCCTCTAAAAATTAGTATTTTTCTCTATTATTGTTAGTACCATTTAAACAATATTTATACTAATTTTTTATTTAAAACAAGTAACTTGTGGAATGAGTGGACATAAATTTTTGAAAATCATTCAAAGGACCGCACAAATATTTGAGAGGCTCAAAATTAATCTCATTAGGGGAGAGGGACCCATAGTGGAGCACCCTAACTTCGCGTTTTTCAAAATCCTACGTGGAAATTTCATATCACTCCCAATTTTGTACAATAGTTTATTTGGCAACTCATGTGCTTCTATATTTTGTTTTAGGGCCACATCAACATGCTTTTTATTGAGGTATCCAAAAAGGCCCCAAAAAAAATTGAGACTGGTAGTGGTGCACTAAGTCATGTTTTATTGGTGCACTGATGTGGCATCACATGATTTGTCACTTTGCATACTATATGGATACAAAATATTTTGCAATTGGATATTAAAGTGCTCCACTATGGGGCCCACTAAGAACTACTTCTATCCCACCCTGCTCCATTATAGGGCCCTCTCAACAGGGCTTAAATTTAACGGTCGACCTTGCCTTCAACAAATTTTTTAATGACGGTTATCTATTCAAAGGTGCCCTTAAAACATTATGATGTACCTTAGTGTAAGTAAAATTATATATAAATCAAATATATATACCATTACAATTCTATATAAATTTTGACAGTCTATCCAAAATCTCCCCTTTCATCTGATACAATCTTCTTAAAATTTTGGTCATACGGCCATCAAATTTAAGCCCTTCCTCTCCCCTATCTGAAAGTCCAAAGTTCAGCTATGTGTGCCATTGGCCAACCAATAAAAAAACAAAAACAATCTTATCAGATAATTAAAGTAATGGAATTTGTCCGATACTAATCAGCCTCGTACCGACAATCGTTATCTGCCAATGTTTATTTTATTAAAGATATTGAAAGTTCTTTTTCTTTTGTACTTGTTTACTTATACAAACAAATTCAGAAGTCCGTCACACCTGACTGATTGGAAATAAATGAAATATAATTGCTTCTCAATTAGGTAACTTTGTCAAGGGGTTTTTGTTTTATTGATAAAGTTTAAAAGAAATTTATTAAAGATTACATTTGGAAAAAATATATAGATCTTTGACTTTAAAAAATGCTTTATGCTGTTATTATGATTGCTTCAAAATTGGGTAACTTTATTGGAAAAGTTTAAAAAAAATATTAAAAATTACATTTAAAAAATACATAGAAGCTACATAATTTTAATCAATTTAATAGATTAAAAAGGATAGAAAGAAAGAATAAATAAAAGTTGTCAGTTTTTATATGTTATGATAATATTTTAATAAATTAAATTATTAAATCATTAATATTCACTATTGTTGTTATTATAAAATATTTATAAATTAATTTATTTAATTAAATTATATTAAAATTGATTGTAATATATATTTAAATATTACTTTTTAATCATAAAAAGATTAAAAAACTAAACATGTGGTAAAGATAATTACTTTCTAAAAACAAAAGACCTACAAAACTTGTATAAAAACAAGCTATGCATAACAAAGTATTATAACCCACGACACAAGGTTGTACTATCATGCATGTATGTGGGCCCAGTTGCAACGTCAAACCTTAAATACCGGTTTGAATGAGAGAGGACAACAGATATCAACGAACAGACCTCTGTTGTCGTCATGCAAGTGAATTTTTCGTAGATGTAAAAGACTATTTTGTACGCAAGCTATTAAAGAATTCCCAGATGATTGCATCCATGAGATCTATCATAGCAAATCAGATTTTGTAATCTATATCATTGTAATAGAAATAGCAAAATTACGGTCCACTACAAAGTGGAATTACAGTCTGAGCCATATTTTTTGTTTACTTTCCAAAACAAATGCCAAACCCTAAAAAATTTGGTTGACAAAGTCGACCTTCAAATTAGGCCCTGTTGGATGGTCCATCCTGCAAAAAAACAAAGATTTAAAATTAACAAACTTACTATGCGGTACATGTTTTTGTATGCAAACATTATTTGATAATATTATCATACATTACTTAGGTGAGGAACCTACAGTAGAATATTGATGATTAAACGGAAACACAAGACTTTAAAGTAAGCCCAATATAGAAAAAGAGGAATAATAAAATAAACAAAAACAGGGGGATGCAAAAGATTATCATCAAACAGCAACTGGTGATTACAGATGATGTAAAAATCTCTAACACAATCAAATTGAGAAACAACAGATAATAAAAGAGAATTATGTTTCAAATCCAAGGAGCGTGAAGTGTTAAAAGATTAAAGTATCAAAGAAAGTTGCAGACCTAGCATTTCTAAATAGTTTTCATTTAACTTTCTATTATTCTTTTGATAGATCCGTAAAACAACAAATAATAGCAACTGGTGACTTAAACCCTTAAAACAATAGCAAAACTTTGAGAACATAGTAATAAAAGGTAATGAGCGTCTTACTATCCATCAATGGATTCGTACAACCGTGAGAGTGGGCCGCAATTTCAGATCTTTTAGAGCGTTTGCTGGGGTAAGAAAGAAGGCCATGAAAACAAATTAAACGATCATTTAGTCTAGAGATTATTGCAAGGGTAAACTATTCAAGCCACCTAATTCTCTTGACTTGAAAACCCTTTCTTATTAAAACAATTCACTGCCTCATAACACTACTGCAAATATTTTTGTTCTATTGAAGACTGAAAAGTTAGGATCTGGCAAAGGAACGAAAAGAAAAAAAAATAAACAGAGGAGAATGTACCGGATAGAACATGGAAAATACATACCTATCTGATCAGGGGTAGTACTCAACCAGTGATCGAAATCGACTATCCTTTCTCCAACAAATGTAACACTAGTAATTTCTGACAGATATTTGCTCAGTCCCTCGATCTCTATTTTCTTTTCAAATTACATAAGGTAGCACTCAATAAACAAGAACACATTGATTCCTCTAGTACAAAAGGCTTTGGATGAGTGTAAGAGGAGTAAACCCAAGAGAGGAAATGCAAATACTTTCCCAGCAAATCTGTGGTTTGATGAAGAGTGCAAGTTAACAAAAAGGAAGCTTCGTGAGGAGGGAATGACAATAGAAAACAAGAAAGAGTATGAAAGGGTGATACGAAGTAAAAAAGAAAAATATGTAAGTACAAGAAGATTGGCGCTGGTCACTCTTGGAAAGAACAACCCCAAAATTTTTTGGAAGGAGCTACAACAAAAAAGAAAACAAATGGAAAATAATATTACAAGCTCGCAATGGCTAGACTATGCAAAACTTATATATGAGCGTGAGCAGGATAAACATAGACCTCCAATAATCAACACAGCCATTGAATTGTTTACCGTAGAAGATAATAGTCAAGACATAAGAAGGTTGGCGGGAGGGAAAGCGCAAGATATTGATGGGCTACAAGTAGAGCATTTAAAGTGGGGTATCGAGGTCCTTGCACCTTGTATCAAGGATATTTTCAATAGGGTTATTCAAGAAGGCTTTCCGGAAGGATGGACCACTAGTGTCGTTATTCCCTTGCACAAAAGCGGTGACATAAATAACCCATCAAACTACCGCACTATTATGATTAACCCTCTTCTAGGAAAACTTTTTGGAAGCATGATTGAGCGTAGAATTAGCAGTTGGACTGAACAAGAGGGAAAAAGGGCTGAGGGGTAGGCTGGTTTTAGGCCCAAACATTCCACTATTGACCATGGAGTTACCCTTAGATTCTTGATTGAGAAAATTTGGGATGTTCAAGGCGATGAAGCTTATTGCTCCTTTGTTGACTTTAAAAAAGCCTTTGACATAGTTTCGCGGGGTAAGTTATGGAAGAGAATGGAGGATTTGGGAGTTCTGCATGAGCTTAGGGAAGTTGTCCATAGGCTCTACGAGCAAATCAGAGCTAAAATCAGAACCAATGATGGTATGTCAGAATCCTTTGGCAGCGATGTTGGTGTCAAGCAAGGTTGCCTGCTTTCACCAACGTTATTTGGGCTTTACATTGATAAGTTGGAAGAATGGTTAGACAAGTTTGGTGGGAAAGGCATTCATTTGGCCAACTTTGTAATAAAATTGCTTTTATATGCTGATGATCTCATTTTAATTGCTAAAACTGTGCTTGATCTGAGAAAGAATTTGAAGGCTCTTGAAACGTTTTGTCAGGAGGTCATGATGCAAGTGAACACTAGCAAAACCAAAATAATGATCTTCTCGCTGCGAAGGAAAAAATAGCAAATTGAATTTCTCTTTGAAAATAGGCCGTTGGAAATAGTGGATGAGTACAAGTACCTTGGGCTTGATTTTCACAACAAACTCAGCTGGGAAACATGTAGAGCAAAAATAATTTAGGGAGGTTGGAAAGTGCTATACTCTTTGCAAAATAGGTGTAGAAATGTTGAATTATGGGATTGGAAAACTAAAAGAGTTACACTTTTGGGCTTCTTGTCACTCTGGTGATTCTTTATGGGTGTGAAATTTGGGGCAGCAATATGTCAGACCAGAAATGGAGACAAGTGGAAAGAATACAAAAACATCTAATTATAAGCAGCCTCAAGCTTAAGACTACAGTGCCTTATGATATTTTATTGGTGGAGACCGGTACTTTTCCCTTGGAGGCCTTGGCGATGATTCAATTATTAAGCTACCTAAAGAAGGTCCAAAATATGGAGAGTCATTGTTGGCCTAAGTTAATTGTGAAAGAAGATCTAACTAGAAGAAAGAACACCTGGATGAAAAAAAGTATCAAATGGATGAAAAAGTGGGATGTTGAGATGCATGAATGCCCAAACACAAATGAAGAAATAAAAAAATATGTGAGAGAAAAATTTAAATATGCTATATGGATGAAAAAAGTAGGATGTAAAAAGGATTATTATATCAAAGAATTCAATCCCATGAGGGACCATGAAGAAAAGGCCTATATAGGTGTGAATATCAAATGGAAAGAAAAAATGTTGATTGCTCAATTGCGTACTAGTTCACATCATCTTAGGTGTGAAACGAGCAGGTGGGTGGTTTCTAAAGAGGAGTGGGAAAATAGAAAATGTCAATTTTGTAACATGGGTATGGTGGAGACGGAATGACATTTCACCATGGAGTGCTCAGCGTATAAAGACATTAGGGCTAGCTATGGGGACACCGTGTAGGTCGATAATTTAAATACCCTATTTGAAGAATCAAGGTTAGACAAAACTGCAAACTTCATCATCAAAATTCACTGCAGAAGGACTGATCTCGAATAGAGTTTGCAATCTGTTTAGGGCCTTTTGTGGGAGGATCTTGTGCTGCTCATAGGTCCCATAGGCTTCTTTGGCCTCGTAAATGTCATTAAAATTTTCATTTCATTTCACTGTTGTAGATCCCCGCAATATGAAATCGAGATGTCTGAGACATTGATGTTGTATTGTTGGAAATCTCACCTCTCCAAAGTGCAGATCATTTCTATATCTTAAACAAATACAGCAAAATCTCACCTTGATGAAAAGGAGGATTGGACCATAAATATGGCAAAAACTGTAGCTTAGGTGTATGACACGTGTTAATTAGGTATTGAAACCAGGTTGGGGCTGACGTGGTATAGGGCGGTGGCTTGTCTAAGAAGAAACAAAGTAGCCTCAGCTTTCCTCCATAAATGAATGCAATGCTTATTGCATACGATTCCATCCCCGGATTCAAATTACCCCCTGTTATGTATTGTTTAGTCACATGAGAAATAAATGCCAACTGTTCTTAATGAATTTCGTAATAGAGGCGGTTGGACACTCGGCTTGCATAACTACATTTTAAACTACAGTTAAGTAAGACAGGTGTAAGATGAGCTGGCAGAGAGATGTGACGCGACCATCATACGCGTGTCTTTGATGGTCATTGGTGGGTTTTTTTTTTTTGAGCGGCAGGAGTTGGATATTTTAGGTATACATGTTTGTCATTGAAAGCAAGTTTATTTTCCATATCAAAAATTTTTTAAAACAAGGAAACTAATAGACTAGTACTTCTATTTAAAAGGAGGTTGAAAGATTATATTGATAGAAAATTATTTGTATTTTAATATGTAGTATGTTTTGTAAATTCTAGTATTAAATAATTAATATCAAGGATTAAATAATGAAATAAAATAAATTTAAACAAATCTAGATTTTTTTCTTAAAGAAATTAATTCTCATCTGATTGTAAAATATTTGCATACAAATTTTAAATATAAAGCAATGCAAATGCAAAAAGAAATTTGTCATCAAATTGATAAAAAACACTGCAAATTTTTCAAATCAATATTATCTAGTATTTATGTGATAAGTGAGATTTTGGAGTATTCAACAATGTTTATGGATTTTGATTGTGTTGAAGATTTTGGAGGTTTTTATCTGATATTTTGGAGACTTTTACCATTAAATGGTAGTCATTTTACCATTAAATGATGGTTGAAACTTGTTTTCTAATAACTCAATAGTGATTTGCAAACATGTAAACTTGTTTGCTCAAATATCACACTAATTGAATTTACAAGAGCACTTTCTGAATATAAAAAAAAGTCATGACATATTTAATTATTAACTAGTTATGAATGATGGTATGTTTTTGATATAGAAAGCAACAAAACTAGGGTGATGTACCTTTAGTACAAGGCCCCACAGGCCATCAACAATAGAATAACATTAACAACATAGTAACAACAAGGTCTAGAAACCAAACCAACACCCTAAACATTTCATATCAAAAACCACCACCAAAACATAACACAAAAACTAATACTAATAGTAATGTCCATCATGAAACCATGATTTAGAGCAGTCTTAACCATGAACCACCAAGGTTCATACTAGTTATAAGGAAACATGAAAATAGTAACAGTATCTTTAGTAAAATTAAAAATAAATGATGGCCATTGAGGCCAGCCCCAGCCAAAAAACCAAATCACCCACGAGCCTAATCCTTCTTCCCACTGCATGGTTCAATTAAAGTTATGGTAGCCCAATCTTCAATGAGGAACTTAAGAAGTTCCTTGTTGACAACTTCTTCCTCCACATTGCCTGTGGACTTGTCCTTCTGCAACAAACATAGAGTGGTGGCAGACCTATGCATAAACTTGAGTGTGAACCAAGTACATCCTGTAACCTTTTCTCCAAACTCTCAACTTTGCATTTAAGGTTGTCGACCTCCTCCCAGACTACATCCTGTTCACTGTAAGCTTCCTCCATGGGGACCTTTCCCTCAGCAATTTTTGAGGCCCTAGATTTGACCTCCTTGATCCTAATACTGGCAAGGCCCATGGGACCCCTTTTAAGGCTTTCTAAAACATGGGAGGAACTACTAGCAGAAGCCAAAAGAGCCTCCTCCTCCACATCCTTTTCCTCCTTACTCTTACTCACTCCCATCACCATTGTCAGAATCTGACACCTCCTTAAAACTCTTGTCTTTTTCTTGCTTGATGACCAATCTACTTGACCTGTAAGGGTTACTAGTCTCCTCGACGATCTCAATGTCAGAGTCAATTTGCTGAAGCCTAAATTTGGTTTTCTTGGAGGCTTTGGATTTAGTTTTCGGAGTGGGAACTATACGTTTTTTGTCCTTTTTCTTGACCACAAGTCCCTGGATATGGGATGTCTCTTGGGGAGAGGCTTTTGTGGTAAGGTTTTTTAAACATTTTTTCTTACTAGGGCCAAGCGTATCCATAATACTAGCATATGGAGGAGCCAAAGAGATCGGAGCCTCTTCAACAATAATGAGACAAGGAGGGAAAAGGGAAAAGTGGAAATGGTAGAGTATGGACATAAGCCCTTGGTGGAGAATGATAAAATTCTTATTCGAGTTCATGGCTTCAACCACATTAAGCACAATATTTTCAAGAGAATATAAGAAAAAAAATGGAATGGAGATATTGTGGCGATTTATGAGGTGATTGAGGAAATTAAAATGGTTATTGATGGTATGTTTTAATCAATAAAGTTTTTTTTAATTAATATCTGCCATAGAATATGACTTTCCGCCCACCCAAAAAAAAAAACAAAAAAGTTCGCTTTTAAGGGAAGCAATAGGTACATGTTGAACGACCTTTTCATACAAACATTCCACAAAGAAGATAATTTGTTCCGTTTGCATACTTGTTTTGAAATAACATGAATATTCACATGTAAGGAATAATACTACCAAAACTACTTAGTCAATGGTATAGCTAGGTTCGCATAGCATGGGAAATATAAAAATAGATTTTATTCTCTGCCAACTAGACAAAAGAGTCAATTGAGGGAATGTTTTGGTGGGGACTTTCTCTTGTTTTATATAACCAACCTCATCATAATGAATTGAAAGCTTTAGTTCATTATTAATAATGGTAGATTTTAATCAAATTGAAAAGCAAGCTTTTTCTTACTTAATATAAATTTGTTTATCAAATAAATTTAAAATATAAATTATTAGTTCCTGCCGATAGGCAGGAATACTTATGCGTTCGCCCAAAATGCATTTAACTGGCAGCATTGACCAATCACATTTCACCATTTAACATATTACTTATTTTTTTGTATAGTTTGAATTTGGAGAGCTATTTTATATATTGGAAAATTAGCATTTATCTATTTTTCTATTCGTCCAAGTAGCTTTATAAATCATTTTTCTTTTAAAAATTCAGGAAAATGCGAACGGATAAATTGATTAAAAAAATTTAAACAAAGGCATAGTTTAAAAGTTGGCGGCTAGAGGTATGTAATCCATGAATGCAGATTAAATGCATTAAAATATCAGGAAACTGCGAGTGCATAAATTGATTAATTAAAATTAAGCAAAGGCATAGTTTATCAAACTAGCAAGTAGACGTACGTAATGCATTAATATAAATTAAATGCATTGAATGGCATCTGGCTTGAGGTGAAGGCGCTGGAATGGCTTGGAGGCAACGCATGGCCAGGGTACTTTGGTCATTTAATATAGAGTTAAGTTACTTGGTATGAATTTCTATTACTTTGCGTGTGTTGTTTTTGTCTTCTGTGAGCGCCTGTTCTGAGGGAGAGTTTTAGCGACTGAGTAGGAGATGTTATAGTTGCAGAGTCCAGACCCAAAAATGAGTTATTTGAGGTGATAATTTGGTAATTTTTAGAGTTTGATTACATTAAAGTGCATAAAGAAGCTATATTTCATAGTGGTCTATTGTGTGGCCGAGCAAGGTATTTTGTAGTTGCAGAGTTGCACGCTAGATAGTGAGAGACGAATTGCTTGAGGTTAGAAGAGGTAACTTTTCAATTTTTTTGTCTATTTGATACAAGTAATGCAAGTAGGGTTTCATAGTTCTTTAAGGCATTCATATACTTTGATTATAAATTAGTATTTTAAACTACTTTTAGTATTGTTTATTCCAATATATTGTTGAAATGTCAAGGTTTCATCTGCGTTTGATAGGAATTATGTAGAAATCCTCTTGTCCATTTTACTTCATGCATGTGAGCCCTATAAAGTTTGTATATTTTTGTTTACTGCAAAGCGGTCCCATAAAGAAGGCTTTCAAACCAAAATTATGTCAACGTGTGCGATAATGAGAGCTTTCAACCAATGAGTCGACGATGTGTTGCTTTGAGCTTTTCTGTTGTCATCAAAGCATAAAGGATAGAGGGGTTGTGTTAAAAGTCATGGTTGTTGTCCTTGTAGGCATAAATCCGTATATTAAACTACTTTTAGTATTATCTATTCGAATTTCTTGTTGAAATGTGAAGGTTTCATCTACGTTTGATAGGTATTATGTAGAAATCCTCTTGTTCATTTTACTTCATGCATGTGAGCCCTGTAGAGTTTGTATTTTTTTGATTGCTGCAAAGCGGTCCCATAAAGAGGGCTTTGGAACCAAAATTATGTCAACGTGTGTGATAATGAGAGCTTTCCAACAATGAGTCCACTGTGTGTTGCTTTGAGCTTTTCCGTTGTCATGAAAGCATAAAGGATAGAGGGATTCTGTTAAAAGTCATGGTTGTTGTCCTCGTAGGCATAAATGCAAACAATGGGAGCATAAAGAATGCAATAGAAACCTTTTTCCTGCTAGCAAGCATAAAAATTCTGTCAGAAGTCGTTACTGTTTTTGTATCTTGGGGTTATAAAAAACTATGTCAAAAATATTATAGAATCCAAATTACAATGTTGCCATAGAGCAGTTAAGTAATATTGCTTGATAGAATAGTTTTAGGCTTCATGCAAAAGAGCAGTCAAATTCATTGTTAGAAGATTTGTGGTCCAAGAACCTGTGGCAATTAGTTTGTGTAGTTAATCTGATCTACATTTATACTTGTGTCTCTTGAATCTAGAAAAATGCTTGCTAGTGTTTTAATGGTTTTCACTATTAGTATCTGTCGCAGTAGGAGTACTATATATTGCTATTCTCTTAGAAAAACAAACACATGGTTTTTCTTTTCTAATCAAAAATTTTTACATGGTGCAATGCTTTTGGTTGGAAGAAAAGAGGTCGTGTAGCGGCCTAGCTGTGGCAAATTCTTCAAGCAAGCAGTTCTAGGTGAGTTTCTAGAATGAACCTTCTCCTTTGTTTACAATTGCATATAGTAGACAGAGAAAAAGGTTAATTCAAGATTCTCACTGTATTGATTGTACTTGTAATCATATCGTTGCTTTTAGTTACAAGGACAATCTTTGCAAATGGGTATTGTGAGTGGCATATGATATATGGTTCATAAAAATTAAGTAGTTGGGGTTCAAAAGTAGATCTTCGTTGCAGTGGCATGATCTCAGAAATGCAATAATTATCCAATCAATTTTTTGGGTGGCTGATTGCACTTTATAATTTAAACCTACCTTTTTTAATTTTGAGAGTTTGATTCTGAATCCATATGCATACTTTGATTAAAACTACTAGCTAAAGGTGCATAATTCATCTATGCAAAAACAATGCATTTAATGGCATCTGACTAGAGGCGAGGTTGTTTGGATTGCTAATTAGTCTTTGAATATATAACAATTAAAAGAGATAAATAAGTATAATTATCCTTGGCCACATTTCACATTTTGACCTTTCAATCAAAGTCAATTAACAAAATAGCAGTTAGACCTACAGAAGGTTCAAGGACTATGCTAGTAGAAAAACATATTTTGGACAATGGCTAGACAATTTGTTGAAATTGCTTTACAAACTTCGAAGCAAATGCATTTTTCCTTCTATTATGGGGGCACCAATAACTCTGGATAGGCTATGGCCACCCAGCCCTATTACACCTAGCCGAGGAGCCCCCATAGTCTCTTTAGGCTCCACACCATAACCCATCAAATATTCGCCAGGAACCACCTACCCTTCCAACACCATATTACAGAGATAGTCAGCCAGTACACCATATTTCCTCAACCAGCCCTACCCTCCTTACTCCCATAGATATTCACACTTGGAAAAGAAACTTCTACTAATTAAAAAACTGTCATTATCGCACGTTCACATAATTTTGGTTCCAAACCTCTCTCTATCAGACCACTTTGCAGTAATAAAAAATATACAAACTTTACAAGGCTCACATGCAACGATGCATCTTGCCTGGAGATACACATATACATGTATCCATGTGTACTGTAATACATGCATCTATGTACACATGCAGCCATGGATATATGTATCTATGGAACTTCATATGCAATCCAAGGATATTTCCATACATGTATATTTAAGCATTTATGTATCCAGCTATGCATCTATCTATCTATCCATGCAACTATGTTTCTATGTATTCTTCTACCTATAGATGCATCCACACATATATGTATCTGTGTTTCTATGTGAAAATGTATACAGGCATCTATCCATATATGTGTCAATGTATCTATGAATACATCTATCCATAGATACATGTATCTACGCATCTATGGATACCATGATAGATTTCCACATCCATGTATCTATGGATACATGTATCAAGTAGCTCGGTTCCAGGTCTTGACTCTGCAGCAACAACATCTCGTGTGACTACACAGATCTGCAAAATAACAAAAAATGAAACACTCAAAGTAATCACAATGCATCTCTAGTCACTAAAATCTATATTACATGGTAAACAAGCAAGAACTTTTGAGTTGATGATAGTCATGAACATTGAACCAATAGTAGGACAGTCACCACAACATTTAAGTAAACCTATGGTGCAAACTCTCTTTTCCATTATCAATTTTATTCCCAATTTCATCCATGAAGAACTTTGTCAACCTGTAGATCCTGCTGTTAGCCATGACTTTGATCCATGATTTCCATTTCTTTCATCAATGAATTCCATATCTTTGATCCATGAAGAACTTCTTCAACCTGTGCATCCATGAATCCTATATCTTTGAGGATATTCTTCATGGATGAAATTGGGAATACAATTGATAATGGAAAAGAGAGTGTTGAGCATAGGTTTACTTAAATGTTGTGGTGACTATCATACTATTAGTTCAACATTCATGACCTTTATCTACTAAAAAGTTCTTGCTCATTCATCTGAGTCTTGTAGGCAATGTACAACTGTCCTATAAAGAGAGCTTTGGAACCAATGAGCTGTCATAAAGGATAGAGGAATATTGTCAAATATTGTGGTTATTGTCCTCATAGGCACACATGAAAAATATGGAAGCATATAGAAAGCAAGTTAACTCTTTAATAATCCCATGAAACATAGTATTCAAATAAACAATACTAAAAGTAGTTTAAAATACAAATTTATAATCAAAGTATATGAATTCCTTAAAGCACTATGAAACCCTACTTGCATTTCTTGTATCAAATAGACAAAAAAAATGAAAAGTTACCTCTTTTGACCTCAAGCAATCCGTCTCTCACTGTCTAGTGTGCAACTCTGCAACTACAAAATACCTTGCTCGGCCACACAATAGACCACTATGAAATATAGCTTCTTTATGCACTTTATAGTCTTTGTATGCATCCATGCATATAGGTTTGCACGTATATATGTGCGCATGTAATTATGTATAGATGAATGCATGTATCTATGTTGCCATGTATGTATGTGTGTATATAATAGATTACTATTGCATTTGCTTTAAATGCTTTTGTGTGGGTGGTGCCAGCTAGCCATCTAGTCATATTGTGGTTGTTGTACATATTGCTTTTAGAGATATATGAACTCAATTTCATGAGTTATATTTCATATTGGTAAATTGGCATTTATCTATTTTTTGGAACCCATGGGAGTGGCTTTTTGAATCGTGATTGTTTTAAAATGCTTGTGAAAATGCAAATGCATAGGCTCATTGATGGCTATGTGCTTTCATGCCTATATGCATATTTATAGGATTCATTGCTATCATGTAAAGGCCACATAAATATTCATTCCCCAAGCCCATGTAGTCATTTCAATATGTGCATATATTAAGGGATCTATTGATACATGGATATGTGCATCCATGGATACATGAACGCATATATAGATGTAACTATGTGATCATGTATGTATGTGTACGTGTATATGTGTGTGCATCCATGCATGTGTCTATGCATCTGTGCATTGAGGCATGTGTGCAGCTATGTGTCTATGAATACATTTTATCTAGTAATCAATGTTAATTAATAGACTAGCACTCGTACCTAGAGAATGTTCAAGGATTGTGCCGATAGAAAACCATATGCATATCAATATGTTAGAGAGCATGTATCTATGCATGGGTGTGCATAGATGCTAATTGTTCTGAATTTTGGTTGCATGTGATTTCATTAAACAATTAAGAATAAGTACTAGATAATTGAAGTAAAATGACCCCATTCAGTTAGCAGATCAATTTTTCTCAGCCCTTTACATGTCAACTGGGAGTTTTGAAGCTTTTGCTGTTCATTGGCAGTCTTTGAAGCTTAAATGTCACAGTATATGTAGCATTTTACCTAATAGCTCTATCATTCATGATGATTTAGGCAAGTTCATATTTCCTCATTCATCCTTGTATTGTCTCATATCTAAATAATTAGGCAACTACTAGTTAGCCTTTAAGTACATAGCAATTCAAAGAAAGAAATGATTGCAATTAGCCTTCTGTACATTTGAACTATTAATCAAAGGAAATTAACAAACTAGCCCTAGAAAACCATGCCCGTGTTAATGTGTTGTATACCATGTAATTTTGCATGGGTGTATATGGATGCTATGAGTTGTGATTTCTACCATTATGTAGCGCTTACTATTACTTGTACAACCAAGCGATATGCAAGTAGAATTCATAGTTCATAGCATCCAGATACATTCAAGGACAAATACAAATCAAGGTTGTTGGCATCCTGATAAGAAAGATGATGAGATACATCCAATTAATGTATGTCACACCATCTTATTGAATAAAGATGATTTGGTTAGGTAGGTTACAGATAACAATCCTTATTGGTGTGTGGCTAATGCTCTTTTTTGATTGAAGACTTGTCAAGAAAATTACATGCCAATACTATTAGAAAACAGGTAGAATTAGATTAATTGATTGACTATGATTGATTGACTATAATTTTGGTTCCAAAGCTCTCTTTATGGGACCACTTTGCAGCAATAAAAAAAATACAAACTCTACAGGTCTCACATGCATGGAGTAAAATGAACAAGAGGATTTCTACATAGTACCTATCAAACGCAGATGAAACCTTCGCATTTCAACAAGAAATTCAAATAGATAATACTAAAAGTAGTTTAAAATACAAATTTATGCTTATGAGGACAACAACCACAACTTTTAATAGAACCCCTTTATCCTTTATGCTTTGATGACAACAGAAAAGCTCAAAGCAACACACTATTCACTCATAGTTCAAAAGCTCTCATTATCGCACGTGTTGACATAATTTTGGTTCCAAAGCCCTCTTTATGGGACTACTGCGACCACTTTGCAGTAGTCAATAATATACAGACTTTACAGGGATTACATGCATGAAGTAAAATGGACAAGAGGATTTCTACATAATTCCTATCAAACGCAGATGAAACCTTCACATTTCAACAAGAAACTCAAATAAATAATACTAAAAGTAGTTTAAAATATGAATTTATAATCAAAGTATAGCAATGTTTAAAGCACTATGAAACCCTACTTGCATTTTTGTTTGCATGTCCCTGGTTTAAACATTTAATTATTGGTTCTTGATAATGGAATGAAATGAACTTGGACAAATGGAAATAGAATGACCCCATGGAATTGGAACATCAATGTTTGCATGGCTTTAACATGATAGCAGATTTGCGTGCATGAGACTTATTTGAATCTCAAATGTCATAGTGTATGTGGCATATTAGCTAGTTGACTTATTTGATTGAAGACTTGTCAAGAAAATTACATGCCAATACTATTAGAAAATAGGTAGAATTAGATTAATTGATTGACTATGATTGATTGACTATAATTTTGGTTCCAAAGCTCTCTTTATGGGACCACTTTGCAGCAATAAAAAAAAATACAAACTCTACAGGTCTCACATGCATGGAGTAAAATGAACAAGAGGATTTCTACATAGTACCTATCAAACGTAGATGAAACCTTCGCATTTCAACAAGAAATTTGAATAGATAATACTAAAAGTAGTTTAAAATACAAATTTATGCCTATGAGGACAACAACCACAACTTTTAACAGAACCCCTTTATCCTTTATGCTTTGATGACAATAGAAAAACTCAAAGCAACACACTGTTCACTCATAGTTCAAAAGCTCTCATTATTGCACGTGTTGACATAATTTTGGTTCCAAAGCCCTCTTTATGGGACCACTTTGCAGTAGTCAATAATATACAGACTTTACAGGGCTTACATACATGAAGTAAAATGGACAAGAGGATTTCTACATAATTCCTATCAAACGCAGATGAAACCTTCATATTTCAACAAGAAACTCGAATAAATAATACTAAAAGTAGTTTAAAATATGAATTTATAATAAAAGTATAGCAATGTCTTAAAGCACTATGAAACCCTACTTGCATTTCTGTTTGCATGTCCCTGGTTTAAACATTTAATTATTGGTTCTTGATAATGGAATGAAATGAACTTGGACAAATGGAAATAGAATGACCCCATGGAATTGGAACATCAATGTTTGCATGGATTTAACATGATAGCAGATTTGCATGCATGAGACTTATTTGAATCTCAAATGTCATAGTGTATGTGGCATATTAGCTAGTTGGCTTAACATGATAGCTTTCAAACAAGTTAATTTAGCGATCAATCAAGCTAATTGGCTGATGAATTAATTGTGTTCCATGGTTAGTCATAGCTAATTATTGTTCATCTTTATCCTCCAAATCAGTTAAATCAATGTTGCTTATTCACATTCACAGATACACAATCTTTGTAAACATTTTGTGTGCTTTTAATAGGAAAAGATCTTTAGAATAGGATATGTACATTCATCTAAGCATCATAAGACGTAGATTTCTAACAGATATAATGGTTTGTAATGCTGTCATGAATATGCATACCAAATATAGAAGCACAAGCAAAAACATTTAAACTATTTGACAGAATTCCTCGAAGAAATGTTGGCTCTTGGTGTGTAGTGATTGCAAATTATGCAAAGAATTATTTGTCAAAAAAATCTTTTTGCAAACATTCAAGCAAATCAACTAGATAGCTGATCAAGTTAACTGTGAATCAAGTTACTTGACTAGTCAATGAAACTAGTTCATTGATAGATCAGTTTTCTTGAATAGTTAATTATAGTTAATTAAAAAACATCTTTGTACACCAAATCAATTAAACCAATCATGGCCATTCATATGCAAAAAAAGGAATTTCTTGAAAAGGCTTTATAGACAAGGAAGCAAATGCAATTGCTAGGTGTAAACCGAAATTGCAAAATCATCGCCAACATCTTCCTTTTTGTTTCTTGTGCTACAAATATTCAATAGGCTATAGTTGTCCATATTAATTGTATCCCTTTGTCTATGTTGAAGCCATCTGTTTATTCTATTGCTTTCGCTATTATTTCATGAAAACTGAAGTGTCATAGTATATGTGGCGTAGCAGCTAATAAGTCCATCTCACATTTTGCTCATGACAATTTAATTTGTCTCATCTGTCTCTGAACCATTAATCAAAGTCAATTAACAAACAAGTCAATCTTACACTTGACTCATGCAAATTAAGTCAATTCTATCTTTTACTCATTAATGAAATTAACTAATCAGCTTAACAAGATAGCTTTGAAAAAAGTTAGGCCAGTGATCAATCAAGCTATTTGACTGATGAGTCAATTGAGTTCAATAGTTACTCATAGTAATAGCAAACAAATGCTTGTTAGATGATGTCATTGTTGAAACCTTACTTGCATTTTTGTTTGCATGTACCTGGTTTAAACATTTAATTATTGGTTCTTGATAATGGAATGAAATGAACTAGGACAAATGGAAATAGAATGACCCCATGGAATTGGAACATCAATGTTTACATTGCTTTAACATGATAACAGATTTGCGTGCATGAGACTTATTTGAAACTCAAATGTCATACTGTATTTGGCATATTAGCTAGTTGGCTTAACATCATAGCTTTCAAACAAGTTAATTCAGCGGTCAATCAAGCTAATTGGCTGATGAATTAATTGTGTTCCATGGTTAGTCATAGCTAATTATTAGACATCTTTATCCTCCAAATCACTTAAATCAATTTTGCTTATTCACATTCATAGATACACAATGTTTCTAAACATTTTGCATGATTTTAATAGAAAAAGAGCTTTAGAATAGCATATGTACATTCATCTAAGCATCATAAGACGTACATTTCTGACAGATATAATGGTTTTAAATGATGTCATGAATATGCATACCAAATATGGAAGCACAAGCAAAAACATTTAAACTGTTTGACAGAATCCCTCGAAGAAATGTTGGCTCTTGGTGTGTAGTGATTGAAAATTATGCAAAGAATTATTTGTCGAAAAGGGATCTTTACAAACATTCAAGCAAATCAACTAAATAGCTGATAAAGTTATATGTGAATCAAGTTACGTGACGAGTCAATGAAACTAGTTCATTGATAGATCAATTTTCTTGAATAGTTAATTATAGTTAATTAAAAAACATCTTTGTACATCAAATCAATTAAACCAATCATGGCCATTCATATGCAAAAAAAAGGAATTTCTTGCAAAGGCTTTATAGAAAAGGAAGCAAATGCAATTGCTAGGTGTAAACCAAAATTGCAAAATCTTCGCCAACATCTTCCTTTCTGTTTCTTATGCTACAAATATTCAGCAGGCTATAGCTGTCCATATTAATTGTATCCCTTCGTCTATGTTGAAGCCATCTGTTTATTCTATTTCTTTTGCTATTATTTCATGAAAGCTCAAATGTCATAGTATATGTGGCATAGCAACTAATAAGTCCATCTCACATTTTGCTCATGACAATTTAATTTGTCCCATCTGTCTCTGAACCATTAATCAAAGTCAATTAACAAACAAGTCAATCTTACACTTAGCTCATGTAAATTAAGTCAATTCTATCTTTTATTCATTAATGAAATTAACTAATCAGCTTAACAAGATAGCTTTGAAACAAGTTAGGTCAGTGATCAATCAAGTTGTTTGACTGATGAGTCAATTGAGTTCAATAGTTAATCATAGTAATAGCAAACAAATCCTTGTTTGATGATGTCATTGTTGAATTTTCTTTTGTGTCCCTGTCTGCATTTTTGCTACAGCTTGAAGCAGTGATGCTTCATGGTTCAAGTATTAAGTGTAATTGGAAACCTTTCTTGACTTACATTCATTGATTTAAATCTATTTGGAAACCATACTTGCAGTGGTTCTTTAGGCACGATGCAAAACAGTAATGTAGTTAAAATGCATAGCAAAAGCCTATAGAGAACCATGCTTGCACTTGTGCATTTGGAATTCAAGAACCTATGACAAATAGACTACTAGGTTAATCTGTTCCCAATTGATACTTGTTTCCATTGAGTCTAAAAATAAACTAGCTGGTATATTTCGGTGTTTTGACTATTAGTATCCATTACACTATCACTATCATCCATTGCAATTATAATTTTGGGAGTTGTTTGCACAAATGTGTTTTCATGCATTGCGAAACCCAACTTGCATTTTTAGGATAAAATGAAGCAAAATAAATAAAAGTAGGAATTTGTTGCCTTGAGTAACTTGTCTCTTGGTATTCATTCAACGAGTATAGGAGCTTTTGCTCTGTCACTGTAAATGTCCCCTTTCTATTGATAAAAGCTGTTAGTTTTCTAACCTATGTCTTTGCTTAAATTTATTTGTATATGACATCTTGTTCCGGACTCTCAGTAAAAAGAGAGTCTCTATATTCTAGCACCAAAGAAAATGCATTAATGTCAAAGGAGTTTGAAATTGAAGATAACAAACCTAATAGCCCTCGCTTGGATAAACTGTTTTCTATAGTGACAATTTTATTAGCTCCTAGTGTCAAGGAAAGAATACTCATGCATTCGGTTGAAATGCTTTTAACTGGCAGCATTGACCAATCACATTTCGCCATTTAACATATTACTTATTTTTTTGTATAGTTTGAATTTGGAGAGCTATTTTATATATTAGAAAATTAGCATTTATCTATTTTTCTATTCGTCCGAGTAGCTTTATAAATCATTTTCGTTTAAAAAATTCAGGAAAATGTGAATGCATAAATTGATTAAATAAATTTAAGCAAAGGCATAGTTTAAAAGTTGGCAGCTAGAGGTACGTAATCCATTAATGTAGATTAAATGCATTAAAATATCAGGAAACTGCAAGTGCATAAATTGATTAATTAAAATTAAGCAAAGGCATAGTTTATCAAATTGGTGGGTAGACGTACATAATGCATTAATATAAATTAAATGCATTGAATGGCATCTGGCTTGAGGTGAAGGCACTGGAATGGATTGGAGGCCACGCGTGGCCAGGGTACTTTGGTCATTTAATATAGAGTTAAGTTACTTGGTATGCATTTCTATTACTTTGCGTGTGTTGTTTTTTGTGTTTTGTAAGCTCTTGTTTTGAGGAAGAGTTTGTAGCCACTAAGCAGGAGATGTTACAGTTGTAGGGTCCAGACCTAGAAATGAGTTACTTGAGATGATAATTTGTTATTTTCCACATTTCCTTTCCATTAAAGTGCATAATGAAGTTGTGTTTCATAGTGCTTTAGTTCACTATCACTATCACTTTCTGCCTACTGTGCCAGTGCATCTATGTATGTATGCATGTCTCTACGTGCATATGCATTTACCTATGTGCATATCTATGTAGACATTTGTAGATGCATATATGCATGTATGCGTGTGACTCTAGATATATCTATGCATATATGTATTTATGCGTATATGTATGTGTGTATAGATGCATCTATGTGTGTATGCATGCAATCATATGGATGCATATATGTTTATGTCCATACATGCATTCATCTGTCTTTACATGGATGTATCTATACATATATATACATGTGTATACATATGTGTGTGTCGATATGTATTTTCTAGGAAAGAGTTTACAGTGATAGGGCAAAGGTTGTCATGGTTCCAAAAAAGGACACCTACAGACAAGCTACTCTAGGCAATAAATAGTTTCTTTCATCAGTTTTCTTTTATTTTAACGTCCATAGGCACATTGGGTTTCACAGTGCTCAGCCTATACTATTCTTCAGAGACTAGTTCCTTGGACAAGCAATTGCCTTTTGTCCAATGTACAATGTGAGAGCTTAACAATAACTTGGCGCTTATAAGTCCTCTAAAGATTACATATCTTCAATTACTACAGAATTGTTCCATAGTGCAAGCTTTACAGCCACTGTTCTGTTAGCATGTCCCATAATGGGACCTTAGAAACAATATGAGGACAATGTGTTGAGAGGACTTTACAAACTGTCAAGCAAATGCAATTTACAGAGATAAGCCTAAACTCCACAATTGCTTTCATCTCTCTCATTGTCATTAAAGCATAAAGCAAAGATGATTTTTTTGTGAATTCTAATTTTTGTACTTTTACATGATAATTCACCTTATTAATTAATGAATCAAATTATCTTAATTAATTAATTTTCTTTTTCCTTCTGTCATTTCATATCTAATTAATTAGGTAACTATTGAATAGTATTTATATACATAATAATTAAAACAAAGAAATAATTATAACTATCCTTGTGCACATTTGACCCATCAAACAAAGTCAATTAAAAAATCTTATTCCACTTGTTCACTGATAGTATTGGCATGCAATTTCCTTGAAAAGTCTTGAAAAAGAGGATTACTCACACACCAATAAGGATTCTGATTTGTAACATTCCTATCCAAATCATCTTCATTGAATAAGATGTTGTGGCATACATTAATTGGTTGTATCTCATCATCTTTCTTATCAGGATGCCAACAACCTTGGTTTGTATTTCTCCTTGGGTGTATCTAAATGCCATGAGTTATGAATTCTACTTGTATGTGGCTTCATTGCACAAGTAATAGTAAGTGCTACATAACGGTCCAAAATAAACTTATGCATATGGAAATGAAATGACCCCATTTAGTTAGAAAATCAATATTTACATCACTTTCACTATTAAGTGATAGCTGGTTTGGCATTAAAAAATAGCTAGAAATTGTTTCCACCAGAACTTAACAGTGCTAGCACAAGTCTGTGTTGTTTTTTCACTTAGTATTGACAAGCTTCCGTGGCCTATTTACACCTTTTTAGGCGCTTAAGCAAATATGGGATCTATTCCATTGATTGCTGTTAAAGAGCTTATGCCACCATTGCAATAACAGAATTACACTAGTGCATGCATATGCAAAAAAATGTTCTATATTATAGGGTACACAAATAGCAATAAGTATTTAAAAATTATAAAATGCAATTTGCATTTTAAGAAACAAAAGTTTATACTTGGGTTGTTTCTCGTTCAAATGAATCTACATAAGAATTTTGTTTTGTTTTTATGAATAGCATAGTATATGTCACTCACTGTACTCATTTGTCTAAATTATCCTTGTAACAGGGATCAATGCTATCAACTATATTTAAACAATCACACACAAACTGCACTAGGGAAAATTGCTTGTGCCTATCACAATTTGTACATTCCTACAATTATACTTGATCGTTTGATAGTAGATTGCAAGGTCAGTTTTCCAAATTGTCTTTTTGCTTTTCTTGAAATGCAATTGAAATTCTTCAATATAATAACTGCATAAAGTTCTTTTCCATGTATTCATTTTGTCATCTTGTATTCCTCATTTCTTTGAACATAAATCATTTAGAAGGTTGCTTCCACATATACAAATAGGAAAACGCATTTTCCACAATTGCAATAGTAATTTTTCTTCGGACAATAGAATAGGTTTTGCTTATGTATTAATAAGTTATACTTCCTCTATACAATATCCATAGAATAGAATGAACTGCTAGCATGCAATTTTTCAACCCTGTTTGCAGTTTCAAATAGCCTATAGAGTCATAAGTCTTTGTTTTATGTCAACTGGTTTTTACCTATATGCATTTAAGGAAATTTTTTTCATAGAACTACTTATATCTATGGCAAGTTGTTGTGCAGTATGCAAGTTAATGTATGTTTAATCTTCCTATATTGCAAATAAAAGCCTACAAAGTTAATTTCAAAAGTTGGCATGGCACATGAGTACAATGAATGATTTACTACGTCACTCATAGACATGACGCAATATTTTCCCATGGTCTTGCTTACATGAAAAATGACATTAACCATAATTTTTTTTTGCTCACATTTCCAATTTCACTGTGTGCTTTAAAGCTCTAAAGTAAGAGAAAACTGAGGAAAGAAACTATTTATTGCCTCAAGTAACTCATTTTTGGTTCTAGATACTGTAACTATAACAAAATCTACTCAATCGCTATAAACTCTCCCAGAAATAAGACTTGTAGAATAGAAAAACAATTTGCACAAAGTAATAGTCATGCTTAATAGCTGACTTAACTCTATAAAAAATGAACAAAGCAGCTTGGCTATACATGTCCACCAAGCCATTCCAGCAGTTTCTCATCCACCCACATGCTATTTAATGCATTTGCTTTGCATATATGCACTGTGTGCCTACACCTCTGAGTTTCAATCTCTTTTTTTAATTATTTAATCAATCTATGCCTTCACTTTTGCTTAATGGACCTATTCCTTTGCATTTTCCTCAAATTTTTAAAACATAAATGATTTTAAAAGCTATTCCCACAAATAAGAAAAGCCATAGATCTTCTTTGATCAAACAATGCTTTTGCATTTCCCTGATTTTCTTTAAACAGAAATGATTTGTGAAACTATTCTCTACATGCCACTTAATTCATTTTTATCTAAATAGCTTTTAAAATCATTTGTTCTTTGAAAAAAATTAGTCGCTTAGAAGTACATTGAAACAAAGGAATCCAATTACACAAAACACTTAAATACCATAGACTGAGATTGACAATGTGAGCTAAAAAGATTCTTGTCGACCATTTGTTGCATGTAAACAAAGCTACCTGAAAATATTGTTTTGTGTTTGTGGCACTGAAAGTATACATCATGCATTGTACTCATTTATCCATTTTGTCAATGTAACAAGAATAAGTACATACAATCCTGCTGGGGGACAATGGATAACAAGGTTAGGTTGAAGAATTAATACTATTTTCCCCTTGTGCTTCTATTAAATTGCTTGTTGTGTCGTATGTTACGTAGGCTTCTGCTACTACTCAAGATCCATTTTCCAACATATATAGAGATTATTGACTTCCAAGATGCTTGACAACATGATTAATACTATGGAATGCTATTGAGTAAAAGCACATAGGTGACAATGTAAACAATTATAGATTTAGTAATCTAGATAATAGTGTTAGATGCTATTCATACACAGCATTTGCTATTCTCAAACACATTAGGATACACAAGAAACAAAGAAAATGAGAGACATTGACACCTATGAATTAACAAAGCACCCCCAAATATCAAACATTGACTACGTGCTTAAGGGCGAGGGACTTTGTAGATTGAGTGCTTTTGCATACAATGTTGGTGATTGTTTGTTTGACTTATTACAGCTATTGCTTAACAATCATTACACATCAATTCAACTATGAAATGGAGCTATATATTACTTCGTGAATTTCCTTCAAAATAAGGACAAAGAAGCAATAAAATCATACAACTATGAACTAGACCCTAATACTCTATATACATTGCCCAAAGTACATGATCCACAAACATAATTCTGCAGAATGCGATTATCTGCAAAGCCACAAGCAGATTGCCCAGAAAGAGGATTGTGGGGTGACCTATTTTGCATTCACTGGATATCCAAATGGTTGAATATACAAATATCCCTTTGGTCAAGAACAACAACAAGAAGGTACTTATAGTTCAATATTTTTGATCACACAAAATCAATCTCTATACTATTTCATGACATGAATTCTTTAAGTGGACACTTTGAACCATTGTTAAAAATTGAAACACAAAATGTAACTTCAAAACAGCCCATAGGTTCACATGAAATAAAAAAACTGTGCACAAAGTATCCTAGAATGTCAAACATTGACAATGTCCTTAGAGCTGAAGGCCTTTGTAGACATTTGCATACAATGTTGGCGATTGTTTGTTTGATTCACTTCAAGTGTTACTTAACAACCAGTACACCTCAACTCAATTATGCAATGGATCTATAGATTATTTCCTAGCTTGCTTTCAAAATAAGGACAAAGAAGTAATTAAATCATATAACAATGAACTAAATCCTAATACTCTATATACATTGCACAAAGTACATGATCAAGAAACATACTTCTGCAAGATGTGGTTGTCTGCAAGCCCATGCATAGCCCATAGAAAATGTGGATTGTGGGGTGACTTGTTTTGCATTCATTGGATATCCAAATGGTTAAAAATACAAATAAGCCTTTGGTCATTGACAACATCAAGAAAGTACTTAGATTTCAATGATTTTGGATATACAAAATCAGTCTCTACACTGTTCCATGATACAAACCCTCTGGCTAGAAATTTTGAGCCACTTCTAAGAATCAAAGCCCAAAATCTAACTCGCCAATGCTCAAAAAGCTTACTCCAACTAAAAAAGTTAATCAGAAATCGTCCACAATACAAAAATACTTACTTGACCAAGCCACATGCTTTGCCTAAAAACAAGGAAAATTTGATACCATTTGTCATAGCAAACAATTTTAAACATAAATCAACAATAAGACTTAATCACCTAAAAAACTTGATTAGAAAAAAAAAACAAAAAGAAAGTGTACCTAGCATTCCAAAGAAAAAAAAAACATTGACACCAATAGAAATTTATAAAACAGCAATACAAGATACACCAAAATACCCATGTGCAATTTTCCAAGTGCTTTGTTTGAACAAGGACATTAGGATATTCAAAGAAAACAAAAACAATTATACTGTAAGCTACTACAATCATATTCCTTACCATTCACAGATTTCATATGCCATGTATGCTACTTTGCATTGAAACAGTCCACTATTCCAAAGTATGCTACACCACCAAAAATAAGAACTAATAGACCATTGTGCTATGTGCAAAATTTAACTCATCTAGAAGAATGACCTGTCTCACTTAGAATTGCATTTGCACAGATTTGGGAACTAGGGTTCAAAAGGTCTCAAATAGGCCTAACAGGTTCTATTATAAATGTCCCTGTTGACATGAACATTGTACAAAGAGCATTACCACAATCAATTAACAACACACAAACAATTGTTGTTTCATTGAAAAGATGCTTAAAATACAAAAATGCATTTCAAAAAGGCATGGTGTGCCCAAATGTCATCATGCAAGCTTTGACTCAATTAACAAGGACACCATTATACAAAATGCAAGAAGTCCACATAAACCAAGATTGGCAAGTTCTCCAATGCACTGAAGAAAATGAAGACAATAGTCCACAAAATACAAGTGAAACAAAATCAGACCTTGAAATGGAAAATGAAAACCCATCAAAAACATTGATACATGGATTCACTGAGTCTAGAAGTATCCATAACATGGAAGACAAGATTATTAAAATTGCACCTGCAGAGCACAAGTATCCAATTGGAATATTTAAGGACATCTATGCTGAAGAAATGAATTTCCCAACTTTATTCTTTGGAAAACCACATGATAATGACATTGCAAAAAACTTTATGTATCAGAAAATAGTACGCTCAGAGCTCTTACAGTCACAAAGACAATTTGCATATCATACAACAAAATTTTTTTTCAAAGCTATAAAGGTACTAATACAACAAGTATTGTCTACAATGACAATAAGAATCCATAAGGGCCAGTTAAAAGGGCGAAAGCTATTTGCAAAAGATGTTAAACACAAACCAAACCTAGAAAAAATTAATACATGCAAATAGGAATATAAATGTATTAAAAATATATTTTCGAAAGACGTTAAACACAAACCAAACCAAAGCTATGTACATTGAACATTCGTAGCTTGAAAGCACATGTAGAAGACATTGTCAATGACTATGGCATAATGCAATCTGATATCTTCTATCTCCAAGAAACACATATGCATTTGTTTGAGCTAAATACCTTGCTGCAGTATTTTTATAGTTTCTCTATACATAGCATACATGGCATAGCAACTTTAACCAGGAAACATTTACTCCTGTCAAAAACAACACAACATGAAACCTCAAATATTGAAGCCATCACATCAACAGTAATGCTCTCTAACAATGAACTCAATGTTTATAATATTTATGCAAGAGCTGCAACTGCCATAGATGAAGTAATCACAATCTTCCAAATAATTATTGGATCCACAAATTCAGAAAACATGTTGTACATTTTAGGTGATTTTAATGTCGACATGTCTTCAGAAAGCAGAAGCAAAAAAATGCTTCAGATTTATATGCAGCAGAACAATATACAATTTATGTTGAACCAACAACACATCATGGGCAACTCAGTCATTGATCACATTTGGTCCAACACAACTACAAATATATGCTCTATCTATATATCAGAAGCATATTGGACTGATCACAATCGAATTTTCCTAAAATTGCATGTTGCCCAATAGATAAATTCAACTTTATAGAACTTATAGCCTTATATCACCTTTATGCATTGCAATGTCTTTTCCAATGCTATATCCATTATTTGCAGGAGATCTATGGATGAAACTAAAAGATAGTCAAAGAAAATACAAACCACACAAGAAGAATCAGCACAACGGTAAAGTGTTGATAGTATTATTCCTTCATACTCATTCACCCAAATCACAAATATTCAAATAACATTGTTCCAATTCTTTGCAAAAAACCAAAATATGTATCAAAAAGACAAGCAATATAGGTGCAAATTGCACATGAAGAGTCAGCACAATGGTAAAGTACTTGGTTCTTCATTGTACCGCCATTTTCCCAACTTGCTAATATTAAATTAGCATTCAATTGACATGATCCTTGTTCCTTGTAGGACAAGAGTCAAGAAACCTAAGATTGTTTCAATTGAACAGATAAATGCAAAAAGAGCTGGAGACACCTTCCAAGGTGATGTCCTTGTTGTCTACAAAGCAACATTGGATAAGGCCAACAAAACACGGGAAATGCTACGTGTTGATCTTACAGATCACAAAGCAGAAATGAAAATCACGTTAAATGTTAGTGGAAATCTTGTGTATCAACATGAGCCTAAAATAGTCCTGGGGTCGGCTATTTCAATCTCAGATTTCCAAGTTGCACCTAGGACAGATTATGACAGAGGTGACTGTGATTGCATTTTGATCTTAACATACATAAGCACCACTGAAAACATCCCCCACCTTTGTCAAGAGTACAAATTCATTCCAAGCACAACTATCAACCAATTGCTAACAACTGTAAATGAGTACCCAACTGGCACAATAGCTGCGCTGGTAGTTGGTACCAAGAAAATGGGTACCCAATTTGCAATTGACATCAAAGATGGCCACACTGACATAGACAGAGCACAGGTATTTCGATCTACAGAACTTTTACCTCTTCTTTCAGTTTCAACCTTTTAATGTTCTACGGTGGTCTCTATAACAATTTTTGCAACAAAATCTAATTCTCTCATTGAATTGCAGCTGCTATTATGGTCAACATATGAGCAACAATACTTTGCACTCGAAGACTACTTGCATACAAATAAAACACCTGCAATGCTTCTCAAGAATGTTGTAAGAAAAACATATCAAAAGAACACATTTCACACATGTCGATTAACATTCATTTGTACCTTGAATGACAAAAGAAGCTTGGAAAAACTCAACAACCTACTACATTCAACTTTCAAGGTAACAACATTCTTTTAAAAAAAAACTAGTGCATCCAAACTTGTATTTTTGTCTCCTCTAACAATTTTGAACCATATTCTATAGTTTTCTGGTACTCTAAAAGCAGCAAATGCATTTTCCAATCCATTTCATGCATGCTATCCAAAATGCAAATTCAAATTCGCTGCTTATGGCACACTCCAAGAAAAAACTACTCACTGTAAACAGTGCAACCAGCAAGTCAATTATACATTCTGTTTACAACTTAAAACTACCATAACAACTTATGACAATCAAACAATTCAGTGTCCAATTGACCAGGTCACCATGCACCGTCTATTTCCCACACTGCAAAGGCTCAGCTATGAAGACTATATCAAGGACAAGTCAGTAGTGATATTCATCCTACGAGACTTCAGTGCTGAAGGAAATTTTAGCCTTGACCAAAACAATGCCATTGTTGAAGCCATTTGCATTGACAAATAGATAGGAAACATCACCAGAAGGTAATAAAGCCATTCATATGTAAACTTTTTATCTTCTGAACCAACACCTCAAATCACTATTCATACAAACTATGTTTCTAATACATAGCATTTTGTTGGCTTTACAGGAAACTAGGAATACAAGAGCACAGATTTACATTGTTCAGACTTTTACTTTTTTGCCTTTCCATGCTCCAAGAAATTTCACTAGTTTTCACATGTTAAAGAAATCTTTGGTTTTAAAATACTCTATTGCTATTATACATTTGGACACTTCTATAGGTTACTATGTTAAAGTCTTCTCGAATATGGACATCTGAAACTCTAATTTTGTTTTTGCACCTATGAAGACAATGGTTCTCTATGTACGTCTGACATATATGTTCAATAATTATTACCCCTCCATGCATAATGCCATTCAAACTATATAGTTTAAATGTTCCCTTTTGCATTCTGTTCTTCCTAGCTTTTCCAATATTTGCTTTTTGATTCTTACATTTTCAAGAGTTTATGGTGACCAAGTGGAAGTTGTTATGGTTGCACACTCTAGACCCATTAACAAGTTACTTGAGACAATAAATGGTTATTTTCCTTTGGCTTTTTTCATTTTATGTTGTTAATGCAACCAAGTCTCGCCCCTGCTTTTATGCATTGTACTTTATAGTCACTTTCCCATCTTGCATTCTAATGTATAGAGTACAGTCCTATATACACAAATCCATATGTTGCTTTTGCTGCATATATGCATATTTACATGTATATATGCCTCTATGTCCATATGCACATATGCACATATTCATGTATGCATTTATTCATCTAAGCTTCTATGTATCCTTGTATGCAACTGCGTATACATGCATCCATGTATTTATGGATGTGCCACTCTAGCCTTGTACCAATTTATTATGTTATATGGATATCGCATATAGTAACACTAATTAGCTCTTTCACTGTGCTTAGCAGTTGTTTTCATAAATGCTAGATCGAGCTTATATGTATCAGGATACATATATACTCACACTAAAAACTACTGAATTATGATCTCTATTGTCCCTTTTTCGTAGACATGTTACTATTGCAATCAAATGTGTAAAACATTCGTGTCCAAAGAAATTAGATACAGGAATGGCAATATGTTCCACAACCTTGTCTTATGCCGTTATAGCAGTTTTTTCATTGCATTTCAAGAAAACCAGAAACTAGAATTTTATTCATATTATTTCACCTATGGCATTTATAGCTTTTCCAATAATTATTACAAGCATAGAGTTCAGTGTTGAATAGTTCTATTGTTCATGTCATGGATTCAACTTTGTTCATGCCAAATTGCATTATCTGACAAAGTTAACATGCAAAAACCAAAGTGTCCATTGTGAACACTTATTGCATTCCATGGGACCACATTTCTTTGAGGAGTTTTTTTGAAAAATTGGCTTCCCTTGTATATGTTTCCATATTTTGCATATGTTCCTATGAGCACATTAACTATAACAGTTCACAAAATTCCTTTATCCTATATGCTTTCATCATAGCGAAAAAGCTCAAAGCAATTGCAGAATCTAGGTTTTGAGAACACAGGCTTACAGAACACAAAAACAACACACACAAAGTAATAAAGATGCATAGCAAGTGGCTTAACTCTATATTAAATGACCAAAGTACCCTATCCATGCATGGTCACCAAGCCACTCCAGCGCGTTCACCTCCAGCCAGATGTCATTTAATGCATTTAATTTGCATTCATGCATTGTGCTCACATTTTCCTGATATTTTAATGCATTTAATCTGTATTCATGGATTACGTACCTCTATCCACCAACTTTCAAACTATGCCTTTGCTTAAATTTATTTAATCAATTTATGCGTTCGCATTTTCTTGAATTTTTAAAACAAAAATGATTTATAAAGCTACTCGGATGAATAGAAAAATAGATAAATGCTAATTTTCCAATATGTAAAATAGCTCTCCAAATTCAAACTATACAAAAAAATAAGTAATATGTTAAATGGTGAAATGTGATTGGTCAATGCTGCCAGTTAAAAGCATTCCGGGCAAATGCATAGGAAAATTAAAAATGGGTTCACAGGAAAGAGCTTTTGATTCTGAATCCATATGCATACTTTGATTCAAACTAGTGGCTGAAGGTACATAATCCACTGATGCAAACTCAATGCATTGAATGGCATCTGAATTAAAGGGAATGTTGTTTGTATTGCTAGTTACTCTTTGAATATATAACAAGGTTCAAGGAAAAAACTCTCATTATCACACATGTTCACATAATTTTCATTCCAAACCTCTCTTTATGAGACCGCTTTGTAGTAATAAAAAATATACAAACTTTACAAGCCTCATATGCAACCATGCATCTTGCCTGGAGATACACATATACATGCATCCATGTGTACTGCAATACATGCATCTATGCACACATGCAGCCATGGATATATGTATCTATGCAATTTCATATGCAATCCATGGATATTTCCATACATTTATATTGAAGCATTTATGTATCCAGCTATGCATCTATCTATCTATCCATACAACTATGTTTCTATGTATTCTTCTACCTATAGATGCATCCACGCATATATGTATCCATGTTTCTATGTGCAAATGTGCATAGGCATCTATCCATATATGTGTCAATGTATCTATGAATACATCTATCCATAGATACATGTATCTACGCATCTATGGATACCATGATAGATGTCCACATCCATATACCTATGGATACATGTATCAAGTAGCTCGGTTCCAGGTCTTGACTCTACAACAACAACATCTCCTATGACTACACAGATCTGTAGAATAACAAAACATGAAACGCTCAAAGTAATCACAATGCATCTCTAGTCACTTAAATCTATATTACATGATAAATCAACATTCTGTTTAATGCATTCACTTTGAAACACAATCAAGTGAACAGCTAAATACCACTTTCCAAATTAAAAAAAAAACTTTGGAAACATCAACTTCCAGAATTAAATACCAATATGCACAAAGTGATCATATTACTCTAACTAGATGACTATGAACTACATGTTACCTATGCAATCTAAAATCTAAAGATACATACCATCCTTATGCACCTATGCACAAATACATACTGTCTAACATATATACGTAATTACATGTACACATATGTACATGCAAACCTGTATACATGGATGCATACAAAGACTATGTTTCATGGGATTATTAAAGAGTTCACTTGCTTTCTATATGGTTCCATACTTTGCATGTGTGCCTATGAGAACAATAATTACAGTACCCAGAACCAAAAATGAGTTACTTGAGGCAATAAATAGTTTCTTTCCTCAGTTTTCTCTTACTTTAGAGGTTTAAAGCACAAAGTGAAATTGGCAATGTCAGCAAAAAAAAATTGTCGTTCACTTGCTCATTGGTTCCAAAGCTCTTTTTATAGCACAATTGTGCATTGCCTCCAAGACTCAGATGAATCCTTGGTATTTCAAGGAAACATTCAATTGGATAACACTAAAAATGATCTAAACTATGATTTTATAATCAAAGTATCCAAATGCATTGCAGCAGTGCGAAACCCAACTTCCATTTAACATGTACAATGAAAGTAAATAGAACGAAAAATGCATTTGCTTCAAAGTTCTTAAAGCAATTTCAACAAATTGTCTAGCCATTGTCCAAAATATGGTTTTCTATCAGCATAGTCCTTGAACCTTCTTTAGGTCTGACTACTACTTTGTTAATTCATTTTGATTGAAAGGTCAAAATGTGAAATGTTATCGGGGATAATTATACTTATCTCTTTTAATTGTTATATATTCAAAGACTAATTAGCAATCCAAACAGCCTCCCCTTTAGTCAAATGCAATTCAATGCATTAATTTTGTATCAATGAATTATGTACTTTCAGCCACTAGTTTTAATCAAAGTATGCATATGGATTCAGAATCAAACTCTCAAAATAAATGCATATATAAATGTGTCTTTTTCTTCATTACATAATGTATCTATGTATCCATAGATGCAATTATGCATATATCGATTTATGCATATATCTTTTCATCTCTTTATGCATCTATCTATATATGTATGGTTGTATATATGGGTACATGTATACATCGATTTATGTATATTTGCACCTATGAATTGCATACACACATCCATGTGTATATGCATCTATCGATGACTTGCATGGATACATGTATATATGCATCTATGGACTCATGCACCCATGTATATATGACAGCTCATTGGTTCCAAAGCTCTCTTTATAGGACAGCTGTGCATTGCCTCCAAGACTCACATGAATCCTTCGTATTTCAAGGAAATATTCGAATGGATAACACTTAAAATGATCTACACTATGATTTTATAATCAAAGTATACAAATACATTGCAGCAATGCAAAACCCGACTTCCATTTAAGATGTACAATGAAAGTAAACAGAAGAAAAAATGCATTTGCTTCAAAGTTTCTAAAGCAATTTCAACAGATTGTCTAGCCATTGTCCAAAATATGGTTTTCTATTGGCATTTGTACCTATATGCAAATATGCATACATCCATGTATACATGTGTTCATATCTCCATCTCTCCATGTAGTTCTGTTTTCTGTGTATACATGTCTCTGTTGATGCATCCATGCATATATCTGTGAATAGCTCTACGTAGTTCTCTCTCCATGTATTTAATGTTCTCCACTGCATCAGCATTTCCATGTCCTCAGTTTTATGACCTTCCATTTTATTTTTTCATAGTATATGCATAAGAACTTCCACTTTGTCTTCTTTTTTGACTCTTCTATCCATAAATATCATTATATTTTTATATCCACTCTTCTATTGTTGCATTTTGAGGAAGCTCAGGGATCTCAGTACCTTATTCAGTACGAAGGAGAGTAAGAAATGCAACATGGGTCTTTTTTCTGTGTTTATATTGATGGACTCAGCCCTATGATGATTTTTAAAAGCATAACCAATACCAAACTAGGCATTCTTCTACCCCTTGTTGCAAGAAATAATCACTTCATACCCTATTGATTCCATTCATTTCCATTTCCACCCTTGCACGTCCTTTCTTCTCAAATCAAATACATTTCAAAATCCATTTATTTGCTTGTGTTGCATCATACCAATGTGTTGTGTTCCTTTTTTCATTAAATCCAGCTCTCTCATTGAAATTTTCATTTCTTGCATTTAATTGCAAGCATATAACTTACAAATGATAAATTCATACCATTTACATTCCCATTCATTCTCATACCCACCATCCCATATCCTTGCCTCCCATGTCAAATACTTTTCATAACTTATTCATATACCTTATTTGCATCTCACCATTCTCTCAATTCACTCTCTTAGTTCCACTCGCATAAGTCATTCTTCTTTTTAACACTCACATATCTTTATCTATCTACACCTCAAATATACCTTCATCCATCACAACAAAATTCACACCATACCAAACAAAGAAAAAGATGAAGAAAATATCAAGGTTATGCAAATAAACACTGAGGGCTTCGAAAATAACACTCATAACATAGAGTTGTATTCAAGAGTTATTTTCAAAATGTCTTTTCTAAACCTTGTTTATTACAGATCCCTAAAAGCGCGTATAATAGTTTCTTCAAGCCTATAATGTGTAATCAAATTTAACAAATGTTTACATGTTTCCTTGCATTCAAATGCATCTTTAGGTATCCTTTATACACTTGTTCAAAAAACAAAATTGTATATGTTTCAAATGCAAATTGTTCCTAACATTTCTTGCTTTATGCACACATGCATTTATAGATTGTTCTTTGTGTACCAAATTACATGGACACATCTATACATCCATGCATGCATAGATGTTTACATGGATCCATATATTTATGCATTCCTTCAATATATGCATTGCTGATATATAGTTTGTTTTCCCTCTTTTCCTTTCACTTACTACTACAAATGCTACTTGAGCCTCAATGTGCTTTGACAGATTTGTATTTCTACTTGATTTTAGTGTTTTCCATTCAAATTTCTCGTTCACATGTCATGTATGCTTTTCACTCTTCTTTGCATTGTGTGCACATGGATACATGTATACATGCTTGCATGTATACATAAATGCCTCAAGCATTATTACAAATGTTTAAGATTATTTGCATTCAATACTTGAAACAAAATAATAATGCATTTTTTCTTCCTGGATAAGATCATAAAGGAAATTTGTTACTGCAAATGTAAACATGCACCCATGTAAAGGTACTAGTATTCATTGGTGTTTCTCTTTTGAATCTTGTATCCTTAAATATCATTGTATTTTTATATCTATTCTTCTCTTGTCACATTTCGAGGAAGCTCAACAATATTGGAACTTTGTTTAGTCCGAAGGAGAGTGAGAAATGGGACATCAGTCTTTCTTTTGTATTTG